>BJBW01005343.1:405-53875 GCA_004320125.1 Scolopax mira | reverse complement strand
GGGTCGGACTAGATGACCTTTGAAGGTCCCTTCCAGCCTGGACAATTCTATGATTCTAACTATCAGTGCAGCCATCCCCATGGTGTTCACAGTTCACAAACTTCTGCTTAACCTTCTGTTTGTGACTCTCTGTCACCCTTTTAACCAATCTGAGGTTGGAGGACCCTAAGAATTTTTTTTCACCTGATCCAAGCCACTGTCCAGATGACACTGTTTCAATGCTACCCAGAAGACTTGGGGGGTGCTGCTCAGCAGTTGTGGCAAAAGATTTTCTTTCAGGGAAAAGGATGTCACGTCTCTAGAATAATGACAGAAGTAAAAAATACATAGGTCTTGCACATTTCAGTTAGAAAATTATTAAAAATATCTTAGGAAATCGTTTTTAAATGTTGACATTAATGGATTAAATATAGCAGCATTTCAGAGCTCTCGGTGCCTAATACACAGCGTGCAATCATAGAATCATAGACTCATATGGGGCTGGAAGGGACCTCTGGAGATCATCTAGTCCAACCCCCCCCGCTGGAGTGGGTCTACCTAGAGCACATTGCACAGGAACTTGTCCAAGCAAGTTTTGAATGTCTTCAGAGAAGGAGACTCCACCACCTCTCTGGGCAGCCTGTTCCAGTGATCGACCACTCTCACAGTAAAGAAGTTCCTCCTCATGTTTAGGCAGAACTTCTTATACTCAAGTTTGTGCCCATTTCCTCTTGTCCTGTCACTGGGAACCTCTAAAGAAAGACACCAGCAAATCACACTAGGAATGGCTGAGGAGTAAGCTCAAAATAAAGGCAAAGAGTAATTCACAAAAATCTGAAACTAGGGATGGCTTTCAGTCTCTCTTTTCTTCGCTGTTCAGTAAAACAGCATCAATTCAGCTACACACTGACCATCCTGAGCCACCCTGAATACAGACGTGCGATCCTTCTTGTCGGTGTAAGTGACCCCATTGTGTTGTCCCTGCTCGTGCTTACATGGCTATGTTAAACTCCACAGCCACCCACTGTGGGGAAATACTCACCAAAGAATTAAGTAATAACTTCTGCTACCCTGTTTGACAAAGCAACCCCATCTCAGACATATTGGCTTCACTTCAACGGACTCCCCATCATCGATTACTCAAACTGCTGTCACAGACAGCCTTGCTGCTTAAAGGCTAGCCAAGCAAAATATGCTGGCATGTCAAATGAGAAGATGTTTTACACAAAGCATTCAAAATTAATTAAAACCCATACAAATTATATCTATATCTGTATCTGTATCTATATCTCTATCTATGAGGGCGTGCATACATGTGTGCCTGTAAACATTTACAGGGGAATTGGACCATAAGCTACAGTTGGCAATGAAAGAAAAATTAATATTTGCCAATGTATCTTGTGACTGTCTATATAAACACATAGACAAGTACAAACACTTCAGATGATATTTCAAAGAACATCAGCCCAACTAGTCACAACATTAGCTGCTCCTCATGGAAACTTTATACAACTTTCCTAAAGGAAACTTTATACAACTTCCCCAGATTAAACCGTCTCCTTTTGAGCATAATGTTATGAACATAATTAATGGGGTACTGAAGTCACCACTATGGGACAGTTGATTTTTGGACAGATACTAAGCACAGTGACAGTCAGGGCACAGGCCTGATGATCCGTGCAAGGGCTCAAACAAGCACCGTGCGAAGCATGGGCCGTGCACTACTGTTTACACTAGAATTAAAAAGCTTTTGGGAATTCAGAAGGCTCCAGTCCCACTGGCATGAAATCCAGTCTCTTCCTTAGCATTAGGCAAAGGAAACTTTTAATTAATACAAGAGCTAAAATGAGCTTCTAGTTATAAGCTTAGAACATGTATTTCTTTCACATTATAAGGTATTTTAATATAAATACTCTAATCTTACATTAATCCTTCAATGGTATTGCTCTGGTTTAGAAATTAATTTCAGAGGAGCAGACGGGTGTTAGTGAAGGTGATCCCAAACCAGGGCATTTTGGCTCTTCTATCACCATGGAACAGACATCCCAGAGGGGGCAGATTTACTAAATACAGGAAGGATCACCACACATTGAGAACAAAAACATCCTCTAAGGCCTCCTGGGGAAGAAGGACGAACGGCATCTTCTCTGTTGCTCCCACTCTTGAGTGGAGCAGCCGGCACAAGGAGAGCTCACACAGCTCTCGCAGAGGATCAGAGGAGAGAAAAACCAAGTTATTCCCTCTTCTTTCAAAGGCAGGACCTCATGTGCAAGGAGCAATGAGCTTCATGAAAGAACAGCACACCCACAGCAGCTGATGCAGAGACGGAAGAGTATTTGAGGTGAAGAAAAAGAGTCTCTGGGGAATATTTTGGAAGACACTAACGGCCAGAAGAAAGAAGAACCAAAATGCCTGAAAAACCCAGGTGCAATATAAAACCATCCACGTTATGATTCTTCCCAGCAGCAGGGAAAATAAAAGCCCTGGTCAAGCTTATGACACAAGTAGAGGCAAGAAGTGAGCAGCTTTAATCCTGGGAGTGAGTTTGCTCCTGAGGAAAAATCTGAAATACCCAGCAAAAGGCAGCCTGGCAGCACACTTCTGCTAGCAACAGAGGTTGCGTCAAGACAAAGGGTTAAGAAGGATCTGCATTATGTGAACAATAGCCTGATGCTTCCCAGTTTTATCCTGAAGCCCAAGCTTTCAGAGTTAACCACTGATCAGGGACCTCTCTTCAGGCAAAGTATCGTCTGTATGGATAATGGTGAAGAGGGTAAATGAAACAAAAATAAGGACAGTGCAATACATGAAAAATGAGGGGATATGAGCATTTAACAAGGATGGCGGGGGAGACAGAAAGCAAAGAAACAGTGTTGGGATGATCTGAACTGGTCAAAGTTATGGAATCACGGAATTGTCAGAGTTGGAAGGGACCTCTAGAGATCATCCAGTCCAACTCCCCTGCCAAAGCAGGATTGCCCAGAGCTCATCACTCAGGACTGCATCCAGGTGGGGGCTTGAAAACCTCCAGCAAAGGGGATTCCACAACCTCCCTGGGCAGCCTGTTCCAGGGCTCTGTCACCCTCACTGTAAAGAAGTTCTTCCTCATATTTGAATGGAACTTCCTATGTTTCAGCTTGAGCCCGTTACCCCTCATTCTATTGCTGGAAACCACTGAAAAAGAGTCCAGCTCCATCACCCTAGCATAATGCAGACATATCATCTCATGCCTGGCAGCATTATTGTGCAGAGTACCACTGCACCTGTGCTGCACTTAATTTACAGATAAACTGCCCAAAATAACAAGAATTGACTGTATGCTTCTTATTTTTAACACATGTACTGTAAGGAAAAGGTTATGAAACAGTGCACAAACTGTATGCATGTCCACCTGGCTGCAGGAAGCATCATACGGCTTATACACCATGTCAGGCACATGCTAGCCCATAAACTTTTGAAAAGATGATATAACAACAGCACATAGGTTTCTTAAGCTTAGCATCTGTCACAGGATGCTAGATCACTGTGATGGGAATGGTTTTCTAAAGCATCCTTTACAGAAGTTTGTGAGGTCAATGCTATTAGCTGCCCCCTCAGGTTCTCATGGGTTTCTTTACAAGTCTTTTACTGAAAGAACAGCTGTCACCATTAAGAAGTCAATGTTTACGCACTCTTACCACATACATCAACCATTCAGCATGGAGGAAGAACACTAAAATTTTCTGCTCTTTTTAACTGCAATGATGGCACTGTGCTTATTTAAAACAGTGACTGTAAAGTCCCACAGGTGCTCTGTTATTCCACATCAAAAGCGAGCCTGCCATTGACTTCAGCAGAGTACAAAAAAAACCAACTCAAAATAAAAAAAAAAACACAACAAACTTGCATTTTGCGGTAAAAAAAAAATACAAAATTTTAGCTTTCTCTTATTGTTCTTCTGGGATTTCATCTTATGGCTTTAAATCCAACCAGAAAAAGACTGGCCACTGTTTTCTAATTACAAATTGGCCACAAGATTCTATTGGTTAACTACCCCTTTTGTATCCTAGTGATATATATAGTGCAGTTAAATCTGCAGGACATGCTTGCTCAGAGAAGGGCCTGGATACTACTTCCAGAGTAGTATCCATCTGCATCTAAATGCAGTGGTCTGCATGTAAGCTACATGTCTAAGCAACCTCTGAAGACAGTGGGGAGCTGCTCAACAGAGGGGGTGGTGTATGTCCAGAGAGTCGCAGAGTCACAGAGTCACAGAGTTGACCAAAGGTTGGTGCTCACCCTGGCATGAGCTATATCACTTCAGAGGATCTCTATGGATTGCACTGTGTACCTTGAGCACAACAGGTGCTTAGATACCCACCTAATGTGGAGATTTCTACATTGTAGGCACATAGATACAGGTGTCTCCATCTGTAAGGTGAACCCCATGCCTGGAGTCAAAGGCTCCCTGCCTGCACAGATGTGTTCACAGAGCACAAGCTTCAGGCCAACCTCGAAAACTAAGCAGTAATAAAACATTTTGTAATGAGTGAGAAGTAACTACAGACAACCTCCATTTCATGACTTACTGTACCAATGGTAGAAATACACCAGTCACGTTAGGATATCTCTTTCTAAGCATGTTTCGAGAGCTGCAGCATTCCCAGAGTAAACAGAAGTTTTAAGTAAGTTGTCTATTATTTCACACAGCAGTTAGACAGCTAACCAGCAGTTAGACAACCAGCCTACTGTAATTTTGTTGTCCTTGCTTATATATCAGTATATATACCAGTACATCTGTGAGACAAAGCAAAAATGGTTGGGTTGGTTGCTCAGGAAGCTACTTAACGATGACATAGTCTGTTATGAGCAAGAGAAATGTGGTGTTTCAGCACTGGCAAGCACTTGGGAAACCTCACATATCACTGCATGTTAGCAGGAACATTTCCTATCACCAGCTGCAGTTTCTTTTACGTTAATCTGTTGCTCTAGGATTCATTAAAAACTCCTGATTTTACTGCTTAGAAATTGAAAGTAATTTTTTAAAAAATTATCCTCTGAAATATCACAACTAATTCTGTATCCCTGCTATCAGAAAAACCCCAGGACAGCTTTACAGCACTACTTTATTTCTTTGCATGGCTGTTGATTAGAAGATTAGTGTCCCACACCTGATTAAAGAATAACAGATGACAAAGAGTGTCTTTTGAGATCACTTACTCTCTAACATCTAACAACTTTTAACAGCAGTGATTTAGGGTAATCCAGAAGGGCAGAAGAAAGAGCGTGAACCTCTGGCAACACACAAGCTGCATGTACATTAGGAATTTTTCTACCTAAAGAGTCTAATTTTCCTTGAAGTGAAGCTAGGGCAAATTCATTAATGGTGTAGGTTTATACGAGCCTATGAGAAGAGTGAGATACTCAGTAAACTATTTGAACATAGCACTGTTTTAGATTTGTATTATCTAGAAGAAAGCTGACTTTTAAAATGCAGTGCTACATCACTACATCAGTACTGCAACCAAAACCACATTTGTAGAGAGTATTTTTTTTTCTCAAATACTTTAGGAATTAAGACAACTGGTCTGGGTCTATGCGAACTGGCAAGTTTCTTTTAAAACACTGCAGGCTTTTAGAGTTAGGATGTGTTATATTTAACACATAGGATTGTTCTAGTTTTTTAAAGTAATGAATAACCATTAGAATAATAATCATGTCTTTTACCCATCACCTTGCTACACACCCTTCAAAATCATTAGTGAAAATGGATCCCAGGACCTACTGCTGCAAAGGGAAACTGGGAGTACTGAGACTTTTTGTTTCTTGACATAGAAGAATATAAACTTGTGAGGATGCAGATTTTAACAAAGTATTTCAAAGACAAGTCTAAGACATTAGGTGGGGACCAAACAGCAGCCTGCCAGTACCTAAGAAGAGGTCAGTGAGAAGATGGAGCCAGATTCTTCACTGACATACATGGTTAAGGATAAGGAGAGACAATGATCATAAATTGAAAAAGGGAAGGATACACAGAAAATAGTTCTCACTATGAGAATATTTAAGCATTGGGAAAGCTTTGCATGAAGAAGCTGTGCACCCTCCATCCTTGGAGGTTTTTAGGACCCAACTGGACAGAGCAAAGCCCTGAGCAACCTCATCTGTCATGGATGCCCCATCCCTGGAGGTGTTCAAGGCCAGGCTGGATGGGGCTTTGAGCAACCTGCTCTAGTGGGAGGTGTCCCTGGGTTGGAACTCAATGATCTTTAAGGTCACTTCCACCTCAAACGTTTCTATAATTCTATAATCTGTGCTCAGTGGTGACGCTGCTCTGAACAGAGAGTTGGGTTAAAGACCTCCTGAGGTTCCTTCTGGCACCAGGGGATCTGCCATTCTGTGTGACAATGCACAGTCTTCTGTCACCAAATGTACAGTCCTCTCAGAAAAGACATCAACCCAGAACCAACTTGTCAGCTAGATCATACCCATCCTCCCCTGTTCTTTCCTGGCTACCCAAGACAGGGAATGTGCTTTGTCTTTTAGGAGACTGGGTGTGGCTTTGTGTACAATTTTAAGTAGGGCTATAACACTCTGAATCAGCACACCTTGAATTATTGAGCAACTTCATGAATATTTATTTCAATGACACTTTATTCAATATAGAGTCTTGTCCTGGTTTGAGGTAAAACCAAATTGTGTGTTATGTAATTTTACATTTTAGCTAGGCCTCCTCTAACTCTCTGAAATTAACGGCATATTGTGGAGAAAACTGCTTCTTCTCAGAATGATAAGACCAATGGTTGTGCTAAATGCCAAGGAATGGTGTGCAGAGAGGCCCTTGCTTATGCTTATTGCCATAACAACCAAGGTCAGCCAACTTCGTTATTTGCCCCTTAGAGGGTCGGAAATGGAAAAGCGAAGAGGGGTCCCACCTGTGGGGAGGAACGGACAGGACAGGTGACCCAAACCCGACCAACTGGGGTGTTCCATCCCATCTTCCCCATGCTCAGTATAAAAGCTGAGAGATCAAAGTGTCAGCTCTCTTCCTGTGATGGCCGATGTCCAAGGAGGACCCTGTCTGTTCATCTGCCTTTGATCCTGATCCGTGTGTTCCTGACTCCAGAGCTGGAACCCAGTTCCCATCTGTTGGGACTTACCCAGTCCCCAGCGATGGGACTGTCATCCAGGGAGCTTGATATGGCTTTGTATATATTGTATCTATTTCATTATTTTCTTTTTTAAAATTTATTTTAATATTAATTCTTTATTAAAGTAGTTTAGTTCATCCTAAACTTCTGAATCTCCTTATCTCTTCCTCTCCTCTTTTGGGCCTGGGGAAGGGCCATCTGTCAATCCGGTTGTGGTGATTTTGGCTGAAACTGAGAAGTCTCTAGAAGTTGGAGAGGACAGTGCAGCAACTACATGTTCTTA
Organism: Scolopax mira; assembly: GCA_004320125.1. Lineage (NCBI taxonomy): Eukaryota > Metazoa > Chordata > Aves > Charadriiformes > Scolopacidae > Scolopax > Scolopax mira. The sequence continues at coordinate 46,486 of BJBW01005343.1, read as the reverse complement.
AAGAAATTAATTCTATTCACAGGTATCAAGTCTGGATCTTGAACAGCTCCTAGACTAATGAAATGATGTAGCTACCCATAGTTTTAATGCTAGTATTTTAGAAAATGCACACAAATAGCATGACTGTCTGTGAGCTTTCTGAGCTAACACATGTTTTTCCTGTGTGTTGCCTTTAGGATTTAGGCATAAATTTTCAAACACGGAGCATAAAGTTAGGCATCTAACTTTATATTTAAACATGTAGATAGACTCAGCCTCATTGCCAGTGAAGAAAACACACAGGAGTAAGAGCTAAGGATGCACAGGTACCCAAAAACCATGGTCTGCTGATTTATTTAGTAAAAGGAGGCTCCCAGAGCCATCAGAGTGCCCTTCCCTGCACACGCATAACAGCACTTTATTATCTCCTTCATAAAACTTCCTACTCCTTTTGAAATATTTTCTTACCATTGCTCCCATTGAAAAGGGAAGGTGAAGGCTGCTTCTCATGATTAGGAACATGAGTCTCATTCCCAGAATAAACCTGGTCTGGGTCTACCCACATCCAGTTGCTCTTGGCTTAACACTTCAAATACATCAAGACGATTTATGAATGTAACATCAGAGAAGGAGAAACAGCATTCAAGTTGGAGATCAGAAAGCAATCACACCTCTTGGCTTTCATTTTACGAAACCAAACTTTGTAATTCTTTCTTCTGATAAGACAAGTCAGAAGTGACCACGCTGCAATCCCTCAAAACCCTTGCATCACCCTTAGAGTCACTTCACTCAGAGATGCACCCTGAGTTCTCCAATATCTCAGCGTTCCATGCTAGCTTTTGGTAGGAGGCTCACAAAAGTAAGACATGTTAGAAGGTCCTGAGATTTGTTCTAGTTCCTGACCACCCAAGCGGTCATTTCCTGGCACTTGACCTTGCACAACTTCACATTTCATTACACATGGCTAGAATTGGGTAAATTTCACATGAGGCCTCACAGGTGCCTTGTACAATAAATACTTCTGATCTCTGCTGGCAATGTATTCTCTGATACACCCTCATGGTGCATTCATTTTTTTATGTGGCCAAATAACTCTGGAAACTCATACTCACTGTGTTACTGGCTAAGATATGGAGGTATTTCTGCTCCCCCTGTTTTGGCTGATAAGCACTCCTTTGATAGAAGAAATCTGGTTCTGCTGACCTCAAATGAATGATCCTGCACTTCACATTACCAAATTTCATTTCACCTTTTCTACTGAAATCCTCAAGGTCATTAAGCAAATTCCATTAACATACTTCAGCTTTTTGTGCCAGCATCGTTAAGAAAAACATGAAATAGGATCAGAGCTAAGACCAGCCCTGAGGAAATTAATTAATAACTTTCCTTTAAACCAGAAGGTTCCTCTTCCAGCATACCCTGTTTTGGAAAATTCTTATGCACAGGCTTATGTTTTCTGCCGTGTATAGGAACTTTGCAGATGCCCCTCTATGAAATACTTTGTTGAAGGTACATTTCCCTTCTGCTATCAGACAGATGCTGGGTATTTACATGTCTCAGCCCAAAGACTAAGAATTGCAGCCCCAGCTTTGCTGCATGTGAGAACATAGAGAATGGTTAAGATGGGGAAATGACAATTTATTTGAGAGTGAAGCAGTCTGGAATAGAAATGTACAATTAAGCCATTTGATAGAAAAACAAATCTGCCACTTTTCATCAAACAACCATGATACAAATTGTAAATCATTTCTTGATGAGACACAAATCTAACAAAGTTTCCTCCAGAGATTTTTGTTCTTTGCCTAAATTATATCAAGTTCAGTTGTTCTAAGTGTTCTTTAAATTGCTGAAAGGCGTGAAGTAGCAAGACCCTTGCTGAAAGAAATAGAAAATGCAATGATAAATCAAATACTAAGAATTTGGTTGTTTTGTGAAGCACATGCATAATAAAAACCTTCTGCCTTGTAAGAGACAGTGTGTGAGCACACATAGGAGGAAATGCTATTAAAAAACAATAAGTAAATGTGTTGTCCATAAGATTCCTTAAGGACACTGTATCAAGACCATGTATACCTTTTTGCCAGAGAGAGTAGTAAGTCCTTTGTGGCCAGGACTGGCGAAGGAGGAATCTATTGCTCACATCCCCCCAGTTCTATCTCATCCCTCTTGTGCCCAGATCATTGCTCTGTCTCAAAAGAAGCGTGGAAATCTGGGGCACATGTGACATCTTTCCTCCAAAATGTTTTTTTTTCTTCTTTCTCTACCTTTGCTATGCCACTGCACAGAAGGGAAAAACGAACTAAAGATGCTGCACTCCTGTACAACCTGCCTCCTCCAGTGTGGCAAGGAACCTGAACCTGCCTTTCTCAGGGAGCTGTGAGCACAGGAGAGACGAGCTGCAGCATCATGTGGTGGCAGAAAACAAGGGCTGGCCAGAGAAAAGAAAGGTGATGACAGGCAAGGGACAAGAGAAGAGCAAACCTGGAGACAGTGCAGCAAGAGGAACCTGCAGTTCAAGCTTGTTTTGCCAACTTAGTCTCAAAGGGTTACAGAAACCACATTGTGAAGAGGGACCCTCCTGATCAAGTCTGATGCCTTAGTCATGGGTAATGGTTAAGCACAACAGCATTCACAAAATGTCCCTTTTGAACACAGGACAAGCCACAAAACCTTCCTTGCTAACAGGTTGCAGCTTCTGAGCAGCTGCCAGCAAGGTTTGAGCAAGTCCCTGTTTCAGGAGGTGTCTCCCTGAGTGGGTGATTGCGTGGGCGATGGAGCAAGCATGCAGCTCTGAAGCCAAGAGATGGGGATGCAGAACTCCTGCCTATTCAGTGGCATAAAAAACATAAGGCCTTTTGTAATAGTTATAATGAAAAAAAGCCAACAACCTACGTACTTTCATGCAGAATTATGAGAGATGTGTTATCACATCTCTTGTGTGGTTGTCCTGGCTGCCAGCAAGAATACACCTTATTGAGAAAATTCAATTTCAAAGAACCCCTGAAAAGACAAATAAAAGGTAGCCAGATCCTTAAATCTTCTGACATTTATTTCTTCAGTCAGATTTTGTTAGGCCTGAAACAGAGCAAAAATATTTATGTTAAATTCAACTACAATGTTCACTTTCATCCTCTTTTTTTTGAGCTGCCTAGGCAAGACAAGCAGCACAGGCATCCCCAGTGGTCCTCTATAGCTGGCTGCCTTCACTGGAAACCAGTTTGTGCCACAAATGGCATCTACCACGACTCCCTCCCTAATGAAGCTGCCTCTGATTTCCAACTAATAGCTCAGTTGCAGACACCATCTTCCAAATCTGGAATGCTCAGATGAAAGTTCTGTGGGATTTTTCACTGCAACTCATTTTGAATCAGTACAGTAATTCTGCTCAATTAATAAAGCAATTAACAATAAAAAGGCACAGTAATTGAGATCCCTTTGAAAGTACATCAATTTATTCTCTCTAAGCTTTGCCTCAAGTCTTTATTAATTCTGACATCAAGCATAATGACCATAAATTATAAATGATCATCACAAAATCCAGGCATCAAAACCATTTTATTGTCCTACATGCAGAGTTTCTAAAATAGGTAGGTCATAACTTTTGATATTTGCCTCCCATAAGGTAAACAATATGACAATATAGATATTAAGGAATTTCAGGTTATTCTACTAATGCAAACACTGTAAGAGTAGTCTTTCCTATTCATTCATTGAATCAATTCACAAAACCTAAGAAAATTGCTCACTTGTAAGACAAAAATGTTAACTTTCCCTAACAGTCCTCTTCTTGTGATGGAACTATACACTTTATATTTTTTTAGTTTCTGTTAAGACATTAAGCAAGCAGATGACAGGGTACTTCAATTGAATACTTATAAGACAGACCACTGAGAATTTTATACTGAATTTTGTTTTTCTACTAAAATACTTGGTAGCATTTAATCAAACCCAGAAATTTTTGCTATGATTTATACAACTCAAAGCTATAAGCAAAATTGCCATCTTTCTCCTCCATTGACCTAATAGATTTCTTTCTATGTCAGTTTAGACTGGGTGTTTTTATATATGTACACATATATAATCTCCACAAGAGGGCCCTCTTATCTTCCCCAAACCTTAGCAAAAGCTTAACTTGCTTTGCAAAAATTTATGACAAAAAGTTTTTGTCTACAGACACTACATTATCTTAGAAAAACGTTTTTACCAACTAGAACTGAGCTTATGATAGAATTTTATACCACAAAAACTGCCATTTGAAAGGGAAACAGTTTTTGTGTAAAATTTCCACTATATACCTGGCATGCAAAGAACTTTAATCAGCCAAATGATCAATCATCAGCAATAACAATAATCGGCCAAATGAGACCTTTTACACAAGCAAAGACAGACACACACAGTCAGCTCACACTGACACAGTGAGGCAGGCTCTAGGACACAGCCTGGCTCTATGTCATAGTCTAATCTGTAGGGCAAACCCAAATTAAGCCACTGTTAGTGATTTCAGCTCTGTGTGAACGCATCCCATAGGCACCACAGTTAAGGTACAAATGGTATTAAAGTTATTTGCACTGTCCTCTCAACTCCCAGCAGATGTGAAAAACAAATCTTGTTTGGGATACCTTGTTATTTGCTTTAATATTCTGAATGTTTTACGGAGACAGTGTTATATGTCCTCATCTTCTTAACTCAATTGTAGCTCTGTGAGGTTTTATTATTTCCCATACCTTTGACCTTGGAATATCCAACAGATATTGGACTATCTCCTTCTTCTGACCTCAAATCTTAACGAATCAAGGCTCTGACACACTTGCCAGGCTGCGCACTGCACTGTACCGCTGCCGGCTGTGGATGCTGGGAAAGAAGGTAATAAGATGAAATAAAGAAGCCTAAGCTTCTAACCCCTGACTTTTATGAGGGATTCTTTGCCTTTCACGAAAACTAGCAAGCGGTTATGTGAACTCAGCCTTGCAAAGGATACAGTGCAAACCCACCAACCTGCTAGCTCGTTCGAGTAAATCTCTGCACCTTGACCTGCAGTGCAAACTTTAAGCAGAGTTTTCATGATGTGACAGCAATGCTGCCACATGACACAGTCCTGTGTAACCGATGTCCATGACAGAGTTCAGGCTGCTGCAATGCTTGTGCACTCAGGTAAAAGAAAATGCTCAAGGTGCTGATGGGACTCCACATGAATTACTGGCTGCAGCCAGTCATCAGGGATGCCTTTGGCGCTGCAACCCTCCTCTGGAATGGACAAATCCTAATCAACGAAGCACATCTGCACAGTGAAGGAAAAGCACTTCCCAACCCCTTCAGGCCATGAACTGACTACTTGAAGCGTGACATTTGATTAGCCTTATTATCTCAACTCATTTATATAAAAATGTTGTTAGGGGCCAAGAAGCCATCCAGCCTGTATTAAAAACCCGCCACAGCCTCTGAGCTGATGTTCTCACTCTTGTCCCTTTTTGCTGTAAAAACAAGGAGGAATTAATTTTTTCTGAACTGCAGGTTACCATCTTTGCAATTTTATTATTGTGAAATCACCTTCTCCTCTTATATTAGTGCAGCAGGCTGTTGCCATATCCCCCTCACATATGCAAATAGGTCAGGCTTTCTAGTCTTTCCCTACAGACATATTTGACGTTGAGACTCAACAGATCTAGCATCCTTCTGAACGAAAGGACAGGGGAATGGTGTGCAGGACTTTATTTTCAAATGTATCTCTCGTGGAAATTAATGAACATCTGTGCACACCCTGAACGTGAATTCAAGCAGCAGAAACAAAAGACATCTGAAATTGACTTTAAGGTCTAGGAACATCTAATGGTGAGGTTCTTTATCTTTGCAAGTTGAGGATTTCTTCCCTTCCCTTTGAAGAGCCAGACTGCTCTTCAGGTCACAAACCATCTCACTCTACAGGAAAGGGGATTATAACAGGGTTACGACAGAGATTTCCACATTAACAAGGAGGAAAGTTGCTGGTGTGTATCCTAAGTAACACAAAGATTTGAATATGAAACATTCATTAAGATTCCTTTACAGACTCTATAATTTGCCTTCTGTTTCATACAGGATATTACTGTCAATACGACCCACCAGTGATGCAAACAGGAAAGCAAAATTCAGGTTAAAATGTCACAATGTCATGAACATTTTTCTGCAGTTATAATGACTTCAATGTTCCTATCTTTTATCTAACAGAGTAGATTACTTAGGCAGGGTCAATCTTACTTTTGGTTCATGTACTGAATATTACATAATCTTACATAAATTAATACCTGTGAATTTAAAAAAGAAATCTCATCATACTTTCCCAAGCAACTGAAGATATGCTACCCGCCCAGTAAAAACAGCCAAAAAAAAAAAAAAAGGAAAAGGATGCAAACAGATCTGGTTTTGCTTTTTTTGCTTTGAAGATGATCCTTTTCAATGGGTTTTTTCTAAGGCAAAATTTTTGTTTGTACATCCCAATAGTCTCACCAGGCGCTGTTTAGCACTTCTATCTCCGCTCTCCATCTTGAGGTAGCAGCTGCTGTATGTTCAGGCTAAACTACAGCTCTGCCTAGAGGAAAGGGAAGTTTGCATGCACATAGACCTTTATTCCTGACACTTCAATTTGCTCCACGGCCTTAATAAATACACCAGCATTAAGCATACTCATGCAAACCACAGCTCTTAAAATAACTCACTTCAGACGTTTTTCCACGTTGTTTCCAGTAACACCACTCTCACTGCTAGGAACAATCATTAGCACAGGCAGGAATTTGTCATCAAAAAAATCACACTGGGAAAAGCAGCAGGGATCCTCAGAGGTGTAGCAGGGGACTAGCCGAGGGGTCACATTAGGATTCCCTGAGCATTACTGGGAAAAGCCCTGCAGTGTGGCTGGGCCACTGCTGGGAGCGGGATAAGCAGGCAGAGGTAACCCTCCTTATTCATCATAGTGGCATCCCACAGCCTGCACCACAGGTGAGGGCTGGGGACAGTGGCCACCAAGCTGCACAGTCTCCCCAGAGTCCCCAGGGAGGCATTTCACTCAGAGGCCAGAAATCCACCTCCCCCAGCCCAGCATCCTTCCCCAGACCAAAGTCCTCCCTGGCAGACACCCAGCCCACCTCGTCAGAAGAAGCAGGGCTGGTAGGAAGGGATGGTACAGGCTCATAAAGACAATCACAACTTGGCCCCCAACCCAATTGCTGCTTCTTTTTTTTTTTTTTTAATTTATGACAAAAGCTACACAATGAGAGAGGAATACGCAGTTTTCTTAAAAGAGTTTTTTACTCTTAAGTGCAATTGTATTTGTCTCATCCTAAAACATGCCTGCCTTTATAGCAAGCTGAATATATAGAACAACCCAATGGCCTACAAGCAAACATGACCCAAAGACTGAACCTTGAATTAAAAAAAACCAACAACCTGATTTTAATGAAAAATCTATGCTAAATGCCTTGGAGCATTATCTGGGGATAAGATTATTAAATCGGTAAGCCCTGAGCACTTACTATGTGTGCATTTTTCCTCTCCTTTTCCCCCCAGCTTCTCTCTCATTCTTTGGTACCACTGTTTTTTCCCTGTTTCTTCCTCCTCCCCCCCCCCCCCCCCCCCCCCCCTTTCTTCTCTTCTTTTTCCCTTCATTATTTGTGTTCTCATATAGCAGCAGGAGAACTTTATGCCTGGAGGAGCTGCAGAGGAAACAGAGCCTTTCCATGCGCTGGGCTGATACAGAAGAAAACTGACTTTTTTTCCTAGGTAGGGTTAAGCCCATTTGCTCCTGCACCAAATTTCTCTGCACCTTGAGCTGGCTGCAGAGAAGAACTGAGTGGGAGTGGGATGGTGTCACTCTAAACCCTTGTCATCCGCAGTGCTGTGCCTGCAGCGTGCCAGGGTTGGAGCAGGAGCTGTGCTGCTGACTGACAAAGCCAGGCAGAGGGCAGGTTCAACCCAGAGATGTCCTGGTTTAGACACGTGGCTGCTTCCCCACAGGCCATTTTCACAGGCTGCTCTTATTTGTGCCTCTCCCCCCTACTATTTACCAGGATAGAGATTTTTTTGTCCAGTCTGTTGTTTTTTTTTTTAATTTTAGCTCGTTGAAACAGGATCCACCCAGTTTCTGTATCCCAGATACATGAACTCTCTGAGGGCTCAATTTAGATTCTTGTACATTACTGTCAGTTCAAGTTTTCTTAACGAACCTGAGAGCCAGAAATGATTTTGAAAACCTCTGTGTAACTTTCAATGTCGGACATCCTACTGTTAAACCATGCCTGAACTTGGCTTTGCCTTTCTAAAAAAGCTTTAGAAAAATCACATTCTGTAAATACAGCTGAACAAAAAATGTCATACTAAAAACAGGTTCAAGAAGCTCCTCAACTAGTTAATGGAAGATAAACCCAACAAGAGCTATTAAATGAGAGACACCTCCTCTAAGCAAGAAATTCTCAAGCCTTCAATTTTTTGATCAGGAGAGTATATTCAGGGATATTTCACTACATGCTTGCCTTGTACTTGCCCTCCTTGGACATCTCCACTGTTGGAGACAAGATGATTACGCTAGATGGACCTTGGATCTGATTCAGTTTAGCCATCACTGTGGTACTTCAAGCTACTCACATACCTATTTTTTTTTTTTAAATTAACATTGATGAGAGAAGTATCTCACATGCTGATGAGTGAATTCAAAGCAAGAAAAAAAAGACAAAAGATCTGTACAGCTTTAGTCATAAGTGTAAAGCAGAATTTGGATGTCATGCTTGCCATAGAAAATGTTCTCTCACCTTCAATAAGAAATCTGTTTTCTTAAAAATGGATCTCACAATGTGGATGTTACAAATGGCAGTTCTTTCTCTGCCACTTGTAAAAATAACCATTCATTTACAAAAAGACTACCAGAAAATATTATTACCAGGGGTTATTAGGAGGCTTCAAACAGCTTGTCTGATCTCAAAGAGAAATAGGAACCCACTGAATGCAGAAATCGACTGCCAATGTTCAGCATGCAGGAGAGGAGCATCCCATGGAGGTCACAATGCAGAAAAGGCAGCCAAGGAGATCTTCAGGGAGGCTGAGAGATGGTTTACCTTGCTCATGATAGCTCCATTACTGCTCAGTGCCAGCTCTGCACATGGCTAGGTGGCCTGGCAATGAAAATATAACCCATGGCAAACATAGAATCATAGAATGGTTTGGGCTGGAAGGCATCTTAAAGATCTTCTAGGTCCAACCCCCCTGTCACAGGCAGGGACACAACATGGGCAACACGAATTAGCTAAAGTACATGATACGGTGCTTAATCTGGTTTCACGTGTTCACATGCCAGGAGTGAGAGGACAGATGATATCAGATGAGACACAGGATGACGCAGAGTCAAACAACCTATTCTGGCACAAAATCTTCTGGCACAAAACCAATTTATCGATTTCTTCTGAACAGCTTGAATTGACACAGTGAGTTTATGCCAGAGTAGTACTTTGCATCATTTGTTCCCCTCGCTTTTGAGCAAGAGATTTAGGAGATCTAAAGCCAGTTTGACTGCATGGTCGAACTATGGCCTCGGTACCCAACCTGCTACAACTGCACAGGAGATAATTTGGATTTAAGAGCATGCAACCACCCCAGGATGATCTGTTTAGCATTGCTGCCCTACACGCTTCGTCTGTACATCTGTCCTAATGTACCTAAATTCTGCAATTCTTTCCATATAATATACATTTCCTCGCTCCAGTGCACTACAACTATATAAACAAGAAGAAAGTAAATGACACAACCAAAGTATTAAATTTCTTAAAAGTTGAATATTACACATAAAATTTAAAGGAGTACAACACAGAATCATAGAATGGATTGGGTTGGAAGGGACCTTAAAGATCATCAAGTTCCAACCCCCCTGCCATGGGCAAGGACCATGAGCAACCACTGGAGCAGGTTGCTCAAAGCCCCAAGCCCCAAGTTCAAAGCCTGGCCTTGAACACCTCCAGGGATGGGGCATCCATGAATTCCCTAACCATGTCAATTCCATGAGAAAATAAGTGCATAAAGGCCTCTATTACAAGGTGAGATATTGTCCTCAGAGGTATAAACCGCCAGAAATAATAGTATTTGTGCAGCTTTATTTTGCCATTCTGATACCCTATTTATTTGCTATACGAAATATTATTTTTCCACAGGGCCCCTGCTTTGTTCAGTGCACAGAACAGGCAGTGCTCAGCAAGTGAGATGCTTGTTCAATGTTTCTGTTTATCGCCCTCTGAAAGCACGTAGTTCAGTGGGTTTTTTTACAGCACGTCACACAGACTCTGCTCTGGGTACAGACCGTCACATTTCCTTATTGCCTCTACTATCACAATCATCCTTGCGATACACTGTACTTAATTTTTGGGGGTTTATAGTATTTCCTACAACTCATGTTATAGTCATATCCTCAACACTTTCGCCCTTTGAATCTTGATTTCTTTTGGATTAAAAGGAAACAGCACCAAACCAAAGGGGGGGGGGGGAAATCCTCCCTTGGAGAGGTGGGAGCCATGGAGCTTCAACTGTCTAATGGGCAACGGGAGGGGCTGAGGAGGGAAATGAAAAAACATCTTCAACTCTCTAGACAGCACCACCAGCTTTTGACAAAAGCAGCCATGACTACTATTCAGCCTGGAGAAGATGAGGCTCTGGGAAAACCTAATAGCAGCCTTCCAGTACCTGATGGGGACCTACAGAAAGGCTGTGGAGAGCCTGTTTACAAAGGCCTGCAGTGACAGGATGAGGGGCAGTGGCTTTAAACTGAAGAAAAGCAGATTTAGATTGGATATTGGGAATAAGTTCTTTCCGATGAGGGTGGTGGAGCACTGGAACAGGTTGCCCAGGGAGGTGGTTGAGGCCCCTTCCCTGGAGACATTCAAGGCTCAACGAGGCTCTGGACAACCTGGTCTAGTTGGAGGTGTCCCTGTGACTGCGGGGAGGTCGGACTAGATGACGTTTGAAGGTCCTTTCTGGCCAAGATGATTCTATGATTCTATTTGGTGTGGCATTGGCTTACACCTGCAGGGCTCCTGAAGCAAGGTGTCCCCAGCCTGTGCTCCTGGAGATGGACTCATGGGGCCTTCCCAGGCCTCCCCAGATTGGGCTGTACTGCTGTACAGCTGTACTGCACATCTACAACAACACAACTGGAGACTTCTGAGAAACCTCACGATTCCTGACTAAGACTTCCCATAACAGTGGAACTGGGCAAGGTTTTGTGTATGAGAGTCCCAGCCTTGGTACTCATACCCTAAGGTTTGGGCTCTCAGACTACTTTATTAAATACCGACATTTTTGGAAATCAGGCCATTCCAGCTGGAATCCTGTACTTGAGAAACAATAACCTAAAAAGCCTAAACTGTGACACAGTACTGTGAAGATTTAGTAATTTATGTACCTGATAGTCTTGCTGTGTGCACTGATGGCAAAAGTGCATGGCCCACAATGATGAAACAGTTATCGGTATGAAAATACCATTCCTAAGTAATGATCCCTTCTCTCTCTCACTTTTTGTTTGGAAATGGCTCTCTTATTTTTCATTGCATCTTTCAGGCAGTACAAATCTTAATAAGGAAATGACTGACATTAACAAGGATGTAATGTGTTTTTGGAGCCATCACTTAGTGTCAGATGCTAGGAATAACTATGACACAGGTAATGGACAATCGAAAGAAAGTTGTTCACATGGCATGGCTCATTTTTGTCCATAGATCAAGAAATAAATTATTGGGTGCAAGAACTGTCTCCAAATAGTTGATAAGGAAAAATCCCTAAGACAAAAGGAGTATTTGATACACTCACAAATAATACAAATCTTTCTAGTTTTTTTTTAATCCAGAAGATGTATGGACGCAATATATTGTCAGTCAATCAACCAGCGACATAACAGCCTTTAAAAACAAGGATGCCTTAGTTGAAAAATATAACATCTAGCCTACATAGAAAACTGAATCAGTTTATTTTACTAATAAGCAAAACTTCACAAGAAAAGTTATTTCATAGAATCATAGAATCTTCATGGTTGGAAGGGGCCTTTGAGATCATCGAGTCCAACTACTTGAAGACTTAAATAATAGATTGATGAGATGGTACAAGGGACCATTTGTCTATCTTGTTGCCATTACTACCTTGTAGTGAAGTTAAAGACAGTCCTATGCACTTTGCTGGATAAAGATAGGCTTTTACTGCCTTGCTAGAGCAGGACTTCAATTATTTGTGGATATTTAAAAAAATATTATCTAATTCATTATGCAGAGATACAGCTGTGAGTGCAGTAAATTAGCTGGATGATAGGTGGACTTACAGTAATGAATTGAATCAAAGTAATCACAGTTCTATTTTCTCCGACAGGGATTTACTCATTCAAACTGCAATTAAATGATGTAAATATCGGTGAGCAAATAATTATTGCAACATTGCTTCAGTTCTGGAGACATTTTGCATTCATTTGTGTTTGAAACCTGACTGCTTCAGGTCTCAAGAGTCTGTGAGGAAGAAACACCACAGCTGACAGGAAAACATCCAGATAAAATGGATGTTTTCTATCTTTAAAATATGGAAATATGCTTGAAATACAATCATATGACTCTGTGGGATACAGTATCAATGATTATGAAAAAAATCATATGTGATGTTTGATTTCCTTTTCAATGACTAGAAATCTCTTTTTCAGACAAAGTTTTGCAGACTCCTTGGAGACAATAATTCCACAAAATCTTTGCATTCTTGTATTCACTCTAGTCTTTGAAGTCTGTAGGGCACTAAGGAACTCTTGTTTTTCTCTTTTCTTCTTGAATCTTCAGTAAATTGAAATACTGATTTTTGTGAGCTCTTTTCTAAATAACCATCGCCCTCATCCATTGACTGTTAGCCAAATTTCCTCTCGCTCTTCCCAGTTGTGACCTGAATTGCCATGTGTGTGTTTTGCTGTGAAGCACTGAAATAACTGGTCTCTGTAAACCGTTTTTGGCTTAAATGTCCTTGCTCTGGAAGCCTTGGGAATGCACTCTGCCAGTGCACTATGGTGTAGCACAGATCTCCATGGCTTGACAACAGCTGTGTCTGGTTTTCCTTACCCTGTTGACATTTTATTTTAATTTAATTATGTAGATAAAAACCTTCCTCTTGGGAATTCGGCACTGGGAATGAGGACATTTATCTAAGAGAGAAAACAGGCAACTGCTACAGGAACTCAAACACAGATTTTTTTCTGAGCTCTCTCTTAAAAGTTAGCCTTTCCTATTTCTAACCTATCTTTTAGGATAAAAAAAGTAGTGTAAGCACACTCAAAGTATCTTTTACATACTGCCTTTTGACTTCTGCTGATACTTACCTTCTCTCACAGGACTTTTAGGATGAGACCTATTTACCTGCTGTGGGCCAATGTCACACATCTAGTCTCAGATAGGCATTTCAGATACCTCTGCAGTCAACTGAGAAAGTAATTCAGACATTACTTATCCCCTCCTAAGACAGCTGTCTGAGTTGTGGAATGAGTTGTCTCTGAAGGTATGCGCCAGTTAAGTTCCATAGAGTTACATTCACTTTTGCTTGCCACCCCCTGTCACAGCCACCATCCCCGGATTCTTGATGTCAATGAGGTTAGATCAAATGCAACTCAATGACTGACAGCCATCACACTGAGTACTTAACTGCCTCCACTTGGTAGATGCTTCTTTCTTTTCAGGCAACTGGGGAACAACACAGCAATCAGTCATAGTGATTCTGGCAAAGAAATTTTCCCCAGATGACATGCATTACATTACTGGAAAAATGACTTGGTTCCATCACTTCTTTTACAAAATCTTGAGTTTTAAAATACGGTTATCTCTTTGGCATTTAAAAAGTTGAGTGCTACTTGTCCTGTTTTGCTGTTGTGCTGAGTTCTCCAGCTTCATAAGTGTTGCTGCTCAGTGATCCATTCAGTCATTGGTTTATTTCCGAATGACTCAAAATAAATGATGGTCCAATTCATTGTTCAAACTTCTTGTGTGTTGGAGCTGTTGCCAAGACCTGCTAATCACTGACACTTGGCGGAGGACATTACGAAGCCATTTGGCGTGTGCATGGTAAGTGTGAGGTTACTTGTTCCCTTCTGCTTCTGATAAGAACCAATAGCATTGAGGGATTTCATTGAGAAATGCAGTGGCGGGTTGCCTGAGCTGAGAGCTTGATAAGTGACAGCAATTTTGCCCATAAATTGTAAGCTCAGACACCAAGAGTTTTAGAAACAGGATGGAAATTAGGCTCTTAAATGGGTATCTAGATTCCAGCAGAAGGCTGCTGACTTCTTGCGCAGCATGAACTTGCAGGGATTTCAATCACCACAGTGCAGGTATTAGAGGAGTGCAATCAATGTATACGAACTGCTGTAAAATCCAGTATTGTCCCATAAATCCAGGAAAAAAATGCTAACATTTCTCAGCTGTTGACATGGTCATATAGACTGGTAATTAAGTGATGGGGAAAAAAATAGAAATTAATGTCAAGTGCAGAAATACTGCAGAGGAACGTGTAAAGAGTGCTACTTTGATCAATTTTGTTGGATGTAATGTTATCTAGTGTAATATACTATGATTAAATACTTTCAGAGAAAAGACACCAAGTGCACTGATTAATTATGATGATGACACTAAGTTAGAAGATGCTGAGTAAATGCATGAAAACAAGATAAAGTTACTTAGAGAATTTAGTAAAAGAAAATCATAGAAAATTGTAAGGGAGCACATAAGAAAAATAGAATCTGAAACAAGCATTTCAGTATGGAAACATTTTAAGACTCAGAAATATGGAATAATATGGGAACTGCTTTTGACGCAGACACTTTGGGGAAAAAAAGAAATTTGTCACTTCACACTCAGAAGTATCCTGTTGTATGGTATGACTTTGCTGACTTAAGTATACTAGTGTCTGAATTAATTACAATGTTTTGGGATAAGAAAAAATACTAAGAAGCTGGAGGGAATGGCAGCAACGTGTTGACAGGACAGGAGGAAAGCTATGAAGCTGGGCTATACTAACTTTCGGGTTTTGAGCCCCGAGGACGTGGAAATCAACTACAGCAGTTTTCTCAGGACCATGTCCAGCTGGATTTTGAACATCTCTGAGGATGGAGACAACACAACCTCTTTGGGCCATTTGTGCCATTGCTTGGTCACCCTTGCTATGAAGAAGTGTTTCCTGCTGTTCAGAAGGACCCTCAAACCTTCTCTTCTCCAGGCTGAACAGTCCCAGCTCTCTCAGTTTTTCCTTATATGCCCAATGTTCCTGTCCTTTAATCACCTTGGTGACCCTTCACTGGACTTGCTCCAATGTACTATGTCTTATACTGGGGAGCCCAGAATTGGGTCCACCAGTGCGGAGTAGAGGAGAAGAATCACCTCCCTTGATGTTAACAGTTGTAGGATGGGGGTCCCTTAAGGATGATGCAATTTAAAACTATGTTATTTAAAGCGTACCAAAAAAAAAGCAGGGAAAGAGATTAATTAGGGAACAGTAAATGGCTAAACATAAGGGAAAGATGACAGCAACAGGACAACCTGTAAATTAAACAAAAAGAACAGATATCTAGATGGTGGAGGCACTATTTGCTCTGAGAAATGATGGCAACTGTACTAACTTAAGTCCCTTGGAGTTGTATTAGGCATAGCCAGACCCAAGCACTGGGAACAAACACTGGCACTGGCAGAGGGAAAAACAATGTTAGAAAATGCAATATGTCTCTTCCATTTTTAAATTCCAGGAACACGTGTTGCTTCTTTTCCGAATGCTAGCAGATGTCAGTGCCCTGCAGACCGGTTTCTCAGTGGAGGAGAAATCAGAGTGGATATACTCTAAAGGCAAATTGAGTAATTTACATTTAGACTCTCATCCTGGAGCAGAGATTGTCATAAATAACATGCAGGCGATCCCTTCTTTCAAGACATTCATCCAAACCCCAATGCCCTGCTCCCAGGGAGCAACTTCAATCAAAGGTATCGGCCAAAAGCAAACTCTCTGGCCTCTCACACAGCGATGCCCTCATCAGAAAGGTGTATTAAAATGTCAGCAGGAAAGAGATGCCAATCTCTGCCTTTCCTAGCACACAGTGATATTTTGAAAGCAGTGCCACCTGGTGACACCTGCCAAACAACACTGCTGCTCAGCAGAGCGTACACTGCCTCAGAAATACCTCAAAGGATACAGAATTGAATGAAACCAAAAAGGAAAAAAAAAAAGTGGATTTTTTTTTCTGTATTTAATTTTATAATTCCTTGTCAACTTTCACATGCAAAATTTTTTTTTTTCTCTGAATAGTGGTGAGAGCAGGCAATGGGTTTAATCCCTGGCATCAGTTCCTCCCTGCTGGCACCGTAATTTATCTCAGCAGAGTCCAGCCCTCCCCTATGACAAGCTGCCGGTGCTACCATGAGTTATGAGCCCTCTCACTAACAGCGAGGCTGACCCATAACCAAGAGTCTCCTCATGTGGTACAAAGCAGGTTTTGAAGCACAGTTAAGTCAACACAGGAGCCATCACACAGCCTTTAAACGCTGCAAACACCCAAACACAGTCTGGAGCAGCATCTCCTCCTCGCACGGCCAACACCACAACAGTTTTGTGATGCTGGTCACCGCGAGAGCAAGCCTTCCAGGTCAGGAATGGACCCTAGACAAATCTATGCATCAGAGTGTGTTTAGAGGAGGTGGTGGGTCAGCTCTCTCCTGGTTCAGATGCTACTCTGCCAAAAGAAAGCCTACCCTAATTCACTGGTGTTCATCCCTCTCTCTAAAACAGATCCCTCTTTTTTCTTTTTTTTTTTTTTTTCCAGATTCAGTTCCACATCAAACTATAAACTGTAAGTATAAGTGAGCCAAGAACCTGCAGGCTGAGAGGCAAGCCAAAGCAATACCTTCTCCATCAGCATCTCAAATACGGCAGGGCTGTTACACAAAGCAAAAAGCTATTGCTTTAAACTGTCATATCCTTCAGCTGCTGTAAAAGTAGTCTTTTATCTGTCCTCTGGATCTATTTTTACCTACCTATTCCCAAGTATCAACATTCAGCCAGCAGAAAGAAAACTCTTGCTGCTTAAAGACCGTGCAACTGCAATTCCCCTTAGGTCCTATGCATGCCATCCTCTCTGTCCACTGAATGATTGACATTAATTACTTCAATCACAGCATGGACACTAGCTCTGGTGAAAGGGAAAGGGATTAAAGCACGAGCAAATGGAGGAAATTTTCTGTGGGAGGGTGCAACACCTACAGACTCAACAGCAGCTTCTGCTGGTGCACTGTGTGCTGCTAAAATCAATCCCTATGCTAGACCTTTCTGGGTATTTATATGCATCCAGCCACCACAGTGTTTCAAGCCCAAGAAATGGATGTGTCTTCCCATTCAAGTAGGACTATATTATCATCCTTGCTTTTAGAGAGAGAGATTAAGTAATCTCAGAATCACACAAGGAGCCTGCAGGGGAGAGGAAAAACTGCATCCAGCTTCCCTACATCTCTGGTCACTCCTGATCCATCAACACGTCTTTCCAAAACCAAACCATCAACTACTTACAGACAAAAAAGCTGTTTCTACTTCATAAATTCCTGACTAAAGAAAAGATGGTAGGTGAGTGAACATTGAATATTCATACCCAGCGTTATTTTCTTTGTAGTGTTCCCATGACCAGCATGAAGTCAAAGAGGCAGGCACCACTCCACCTCTTTGTGTTTATACCTATCACATCTTATAAATTTACATGTCAAGTTTGAAACACACAAGAAAATGTAACTTGCCTAACCTATTTCTCTCTGCCCTTTAAGGACAAAATTGTAAAAAAGAAGTTTGCTAAATGCTTTGGGTTTGTTGCTTATTTTTCTTCATCTTCCAATTTGCAGATCAAAGGACTTGATCATAAAAGGATTAAGAGCAGTCTCTGAAAAACAGGAACCCAGTACACATGCAAATAATAAAAACATCAGAAAAGAAAAATCACTTGTCACATTTTCCTTAGACCTCTGAGGTGGGGTTTTTTTGAGAAACAAGTGTTTCATTGAATTGAATCTGGAAGGTGTTTTTGATGTATGTAACCATCTATCTCCTGAAGTTGAGGGTAAGTCAAGAGAAGCCAGAGTACCACCATGAGAGGTTCTTTAGCCATTTTCTTTTCCTCTCTAAAATGGGGATTTATCTTCCTATTTAAAGAGCTATTAAAACAAAGAGAGAGCTAGTGTCAATCCATGCTCTGGATCTAAATATTTTAAAAGGCAAGCAATAACACTGAAAATATCTGGATGCATATATTCCAGCATGAGTCATTATATTTTAATATTTCGTGTCTGGCAAATCACTGAGTGCATCACTACCTACCCTGTGAGATAATTAAGTTTAAAAGTCATAACAAATGTAAAATAACACATAATGAAACAATCCAAAAGCTATATATTCACATTTTCCTTGGAATATTTTCTGATTACCCTCTTGCAAATTGTCAGCTACCCAGAGATAGTAAAATTGTTTGAATAATTTTAAGAGAAAAATCAAACACATTAACTTTTAATAATATTTTATGAGACTCATAATTCTTTGGGTTGTAATAACCTTTTATCCTACTGCGATTAGTCACTTGGATCCATCATGTTGGTCCCCTGGTATTCAAGACAATATAAATTTTGAGTAATGCTGGAAAAGGTAATAGAGATCCAAAATTAATACGGTCCTTTGTGCTTGTAATATTATCCCTAATGGAAGCTTTTTAAAAAAACCCTAAAAACTGAACAAGGAAGCAAATTGTGAAGAGCCAGAAGATGACAAAATTTGCAGGAGACAACACTGTGATGGGACCCTGGTACAAGGATTTAATTATTGTCTTGAATAATCACCGTTTTAATGATAGTTGTCTGAAATGACACAAGCCACTGAAACTCCCTTTTGTCAAGGCCAGCAGCAAGAGGCATGAAGACAATAAATCCATTTTCAACTTGGTGGAGGGCAAGGGAATCTCACATGAAGGTTTGCAGCCCACAGGTCACCAAGCCCACCATCCCAGGCTGTGGGAAGCACTCTCTATCTCACAGAAGACCGACCTATTTCTCCTGCCTTCTTGTCATCGTCACTGTTCACAGTCACGTTTATCAATTTAATACCTTCTCTGATTTCACCCCAGAATAATGTTTGTTTACATAAATCTGTTCTCCATGAGAAAAGAGCTGATGCTTGAGCATTTCAACTGCTACCCTATTAATGGAAGACAGGATGGCAAGAGCAGACGTCCTATAGAAAATTACCACACTCTCCGATTGCTTGTGTTAGTCCTGCCTGTCGGTAAGTGGTGATTAACACCCTGCTGGCTGCAGCTGTACTTCTCAATATAGCTTCTCTGAGTAGGAGGATGCACAGAGAGTACCTCATTACTATGTCTTTAAAGCTGGAAAGCAAGGAATAATGCAAAATAAATCCTTTAAACTAAAGGTCATAGACCAGAATATGTCAGCATGAACACCTGCTTGCACTTTTTTTCTGATAAAATCACAGATAAGTGATTTATCTGCTTTTATTCCATTCCCTTTCATTGGAGGCATGCAGAAGCCACACAACTGGATATTAATAATTCTCAGCCATAGTGGTATGCTTTTATAAGCCAGAATAAAAGCTTGGGACCTTAGCTTTGCTGGCTGAGACAGCAGAGCTGGCATTAGCTACTTCCTCTCCTTGCCCCAAGCCTTTTGTTCACCACAGACTGGAGGAGAACAGACCAGCCATCCTGTTCCCTCCACACTTCCAACACTGAAAAGTTTGTTCCAGTTCAAGCCCCTTTTGTGTGCACGTTTAATCTGTAAACTGACAGGTAAAGCCTCGCTGTATGGCGAAACTATAAAATCCAACTATAATCCAGACTTATAAGAGAAAATTATTGCCTGACAATGCAAAGAAGTCCACATGGTCACCACCTCAATAGATTTTGGTCTCTTGCAGATAATGCTTCCGACCAGGGAGGAAGTTGGTGGCTACCCTCAGTCTCTGTTGTTACTCTCTCAAAAGTTACATAGCCAAGGGCAGATGACACCGCTGCAAATAAAACCTAGCAGTGCTCTGGTGTGGTCCCATCAACTCCCCTTCTAGGTGGAGATAAACCCTTCAGAACCTTTTGCCAGACACAGCACTGCTCTGAGCCTCTGGACACATGCAGGCACTCTTGGAAAATCTAGTCTAAATATGCTAGGATCTAGCACCTCTTGGAAAATCTAGTCTAAATATGAGCAGGGAACATACCTGAAAATACACCTATAACTGATAAAGGTACAGTCTTGTTACTCTACTGTCTGCTGTGCGCATGCTGAATAGATGTGGCTTCTACCACTTCATCTACCACAGAGGTGAAAGTCCATCTTGGGCAGACCCTGACAAAGAAAAATAAAAATAAGAAAGAAGACCTGACTGTTGCTGGGGGAAGAAGTACAGGCTGATTCAGAAGTACTCAGATGTGAAAGATTTTTACTCAACTGAGTCACTGCAAAGCAAAGCAAAGCGAAGGCATCTCCTGCCGCCACAGGAACTGAGCACAGCACCTCTCCGGATCACCACCGCCTCAGAAGACAGACATGCAGACTGAGTTGTCCCCAGAAGACACCACCTCTCACTGTGCAGAGTTATCCTCCCAGGCAGGCGCAGAGTTCACCCACATCCAGTCTGGCCAAGCAGCCTGCCAAGAGCCCTGCCAGGAGGAGAATCGGGAAAACATCCACCTTGGGGATGTTTCGGGGACTGGAAGAAACGGTGCGATGGAGACTGAGCAACAACTCCAAGAGCTCTGCAGAGCTGCGAGATAATTCCTTAGGTCCTTATTGGAGTACCGCAATATTTTGGAGTTTTCCTGCAGTTCTCTGCTTGTCCTGCTGCTCAACTAAAAAGATACTAATGATTCTAGTCTTGACAGGCTCTGCGATCAACCCACATCTACCTTCTACCCTAAAACACTTTGCAGTATTATTGTAACTTCAGAAATTACCATGTTTCCATAAAATTAACAAACCACTGCTGAATGTATAACCGGTGCCTTCTGTTTGTTTCTGAACTGGCTTGTTCAGAAAGTAGGCACAGGGGTCCTGCTGGGAGTAGGGATTATTCTTTATCAGCTCTCAGTCTGAAGACTTCCACGGAGATGAAAGATCTCCTTTCCACAGCAAAAGAAAATACATCCTGCTGGACCTCCTGCCATCTCCCAAAGAGCCGTTGGTGCTGTATGAAGAACAGCCAGCAAAAGACAAATTCAGTAAGACTGAGACATGGTCTGAAAGAAAATAGGCAGAGCTCTCAAGAATTCAAAACTCTGTGGAGATTTGAAGCCACGCAGAGGACACCACTCCTTAACTCAGTAGATCTACTGGCAGATCCTGGGACCCTCAAGGATCCACAGAAGCCAAGGGCATTGAGTACCACTGGAGACTGGTAGACAACTCTCTACTGCCCACCCAGCCTCTCAGGCCTGTGCTGCCTCTAGGCCAGGCCAACGCAGGTCTTTGGTAGGTAAGGAGCTCTGCTTTCTCCTTGTGTGAAACTGGGCAGCCTGGAGAAGACACAAAATGAAAAAGTTCAAGGGTATGATAGAACATGCCACACAGGCATGTATTCTGGCCTGGCAAGCCATTCGGTGTGTAGCGTGATTCAGCTTTCTGAACTGACATTTAATATTTGCATTTCCCTCTAATGCACAGGGGATTATGCCTGGATACCTGACAAGTCACCTTGCACTCTGTAATCACAACTGCCCGTTAGGATAATTAAACTGTCACCTAACAAGCGGGAGCTTCTGAGTGCAGGAGGCCAACCTGATGTAAGAGCCAAACCTGGACTGCTGAACATTTTCTTTATCTACTTACTTATTTTGTCAGAGATAAGAACAGTCGTGAAACATGCGCCAAACATGCAAAAATTTAGCACAGCTTTTCCTCAACATGTCATTTACTGATAGAAGTACAGAAAAATTAATAATTACAAGAACTCATCATATCTAGAGAATTATAAGAAATCGAATATTTTTGCTTTTAAATACTTGGGAGATGCTCAGGTAGTCTGGTTATGTCAGAAGGTTTTAGATTAGATAGATAATGCAAATACGTCAAACTTGCCCACCTGAAGAGATGCAGTATAACTAAGATTAATAAACATGTCACCAGGAAAAACTTAGGTACCAGAGTTTGCAGACTTGCAACTTGAATTGTTGAGGTGTTCTTGGAAAAAATGTCTTTATAGAACAAAAACATGCGAGAAGTTCAGAAGATATTCCTGACCACAACAGTCCTTATTTATGCCCAGAAGTATCTGGGGGGAACATGCCCTGTTTCCCAACATTGTTTTTAATCTGGAGATACTGAATGGGTCTCTGGTTTGTTCCCAGGCCACCAAGTTCACCTCTACTGAAAACCTCTTCCCCCTAGAATACAGAACTATAAAGGAAAATCTGAAATATGTGAAGTTCTGTGTGTGTTTTGGTTGAAATGGTGAATAGAGAAAGCCCTCAGGCAGCAGCAAGCTCCTTTCTCCCAAAGAAGCAAGATGGTGGAAGAGGCTGGGAAGTCACCCCACACTACCACCAATGGCCAAGGCCATTAGTGGGTCCCAAAGAGAACTTCTCACCATCTGAGGCAAATGGAGGAACATCAGAGCAATCATTCACTGATCAAGGCGATCCCTTGCAAAGCCTCCTTGGCTGAATCACTGCATTATGGGCCTGTCTTGCCATTGCTGTGTCAGGAATGGTCTACTCCTGCTTCCCCCTCAGCCAGGGTCTGTGCCAGGGAGAGATGCCAGTCCTTCCTGTGCCTAGCTGAAGTTGTGATGGCCAAAAGCGGTAAAGACAGCCATGCTTCTCCACTCCATACCTGAAGAGGGGGGTCAGACCTGGCTGGCAGTGTCCGCCCAGCCTGGCAAACATCAGGACAGACAACCAAAAAGAGAAGGACACCACAATCCTTATGTCTCTGATTTTTTTTTAAGGCTGGTTGGAAGTACATGCTGAAGACTTCCATCACACAAACCTAGGTCCCTTCTTCCATGGCTATTTTCACTAGGTTGAACAGCCTGAAAATACTTAAATACTTTTTTTTTTTTTTAATTTAATAAAAGCACAGATTGTGATGCTGTCACCAAATTTGAGCTTCAACCACTCACTGTTAGGGTAATCGTGTAGGGTAACCACAACTGGTGAAGAACCAGCACCAAGATGGTGCCACTCCAACCCGAGCCACGCTGGGGCAGACTGTGTGTAGATCCTGCTACACCTACTTAGTGTATATTAAATATAGGTGTAACGTCTTCGATCCCATAAAGAAAGATTATGCCTTATTGCATTAAAGGCACGGTTTGCCATGAGCCACCAAAAGTCATTACGGCAATTAATCCTTACTTGAAGATGAGCTGAAACATTTAAATCACACTTGAACCATGGCATAATTGCTGCTTTCTCAACAATGAGAAAAATGTTTAATTAACCATATTTTTTTTAAAAAAAATTAATCCAATTAGCCAAGGGAATTTAATGTTTTTAAAAAAATAAAGATTATGGTTTTTTTCTTAAGATCTATGATTACAGTTTAAATTAAAAAAGAGAAAGGCATACAATTTTTTGAGTACTTCCAAAATTTCACTTAGACCCCAAAATAATTAATGACAATGTAGTAAGTTCCCTTGGAGTATGAATACAGACTGTCCAAAACAATCTAATACTTTTTAAGTCTTCTTGATACTTTCATAGTCATTAGCTATAATTTAATAGTACGCTCCTGGGAGCTCCACACCTAATTACCTTTCATATGTAAGAAAAGTTTTATTTAAGTATTCATACTAAATGCATTCTTTTGTGAAAGAGTATGTCTCAAAGCTACATTAATGCAAAATATATACAAATAAATACATCTGTGTAATTCATGGTGGCTTGTTGATGTGTTAGAATGAAGACTACAAAAACGATGGAAAAATCTGACATTTTTCTTAAAAAGAGGTAGCTTCAGAATACATGCATAGTTAA
The DNA here is from genome assembly GCA_004320125.1 of Scolopax mira. Taxonomy (NCBI): domain Eukaryota; kingdom Metazoa; phylum Chordata; class Aves; order Charadriiformes; family Scolopacidae; genus Scolopax; species Scolopax mira. Next base: position 22,494 of record BJBW01005343.1, on the reverse strand, counting down.
TATTCTCCATATGTACAGCACTCAACCAGAAGATGTTTTGAAACAGCCTCATTCTATGTCACGGCAGGAAACAATACAAAACATATTGGTTATCAAACTGCTGGCGTGAATTTTTACTGCGTATAAAGAAGCATTAAATTGCAGCACGCGAGTTACCCAGCTGCCTTAACAAGAAAAAGTGCGTATGATCCCATTATTTTAATTCTGCAATATGGATTCTTCATGAAGCCATCCTGCACAGTGTTTATTTATTTGTGCCATATGCAACACAGAACTTCCCCCGACAAAAGGAAAGCAACCCTTCAGAAATAATTCTGGTTCGAAAAGTTTAAAATAGCCTTTAATCAGACTTTTATTTAAACATACCAGATTTTAAAATAGATGCCTGTAAGTGGGCTTGGCAAATTGTGTGTAGTGCCTAGTGCTGGATGCTGCTCTGGCTGGTGACTTCCTTCAGTAACAGAATCCTGCACAGGCCCAGGCGACGACGTAGGGTGATCTCGGTGAAGCACCTGAAGGCAGCTCGGTTGGGCTCTATGAATGCCAAAGAATACCATTAAAGGACACATTTAGCTTCCCCTAATCAATAATGGCCTTAACATGATCTCCGTGACACACTCTTCTTACAAGCATTGCTGCTGGGCTTCTTCAACTCACTCCTCATCCTCTGGCTCAATCTTATTACTGGCAACTACTTCACACGCTCTCCTCAGAGGGGGAACCTGGTTTCCACTGAAACTTCACGGACAGAACCAGGAAATATAAAAGCTGCACCAAGTTCAATGAAGGTACCGAAGCCCCTTCAGTCTCCTCAATAACCTCTGATACAAACAGTGCCCGTGGCAAGTCATTTTTTTGTTTATCAGACCAAACCAGCCTACTCTTACACAACACTCATAGATTTTTGTAAGCCTTTGCCAAGGGGATTGATGAATTCATGAAAAGTATCCTCAGATCTGCATAAACAGCAATTAAAGAGAAAGAAGCATCAGACTAAAAACAAGCAGAGCTTGATTTGAATAATGACAGGACCAGAGAAAATGGTCTAAAGTTACAGCAGGAGAGGTTTAGATGAGATATTAGGCAGAATTACTTTACTGAGACAGCAGTCAGGCACTGGAACAGCCTGTCCAGGGAGGTGGTGGAGTCACCATCCCTGGAGGTATTTAAGAAATGGGTAGATGTGGCACTCCAGGGCATGCTCTAGAGGCCAAGACTGTAGGGCTGGTTTTTTTTCGCATGTGTTGGTTGGACTCGGTGATCTCAGAGGTCCTTTCCAACCATGACGATTCTGTGATTTACTTTTTCATGGAGGCAAAGTGTTACATGAATTTGTGTTCCCTCCATTGATAAGGATTCTTCCTCTCCTGGGATGAGCTTTATCCTTTGTATGGAAAGCTGAGGGGCACAGCCCGCAATGCAGGGAGGTACTGAAGCAGCATCTCGACGGTGCCAGCGTCCTATTATGTTTCTTGACTGGTGCCCAACCTCCTGCATGAACAGGAACTGCTGGTGGCCTGTGTCTTGCAGCTCTGCTGCCATCAGGGTTCTTGCTAGCAGGCTACATACAACCTCCTGGACTGCAGCCTGAAAGGTATCTCTGTGGCCAGGGAAGCACAGAGAACTTGCTGGCAAACCTTCCTCACTTTTTGGAAAGGTAGACAGGTAATCCCTTCTCCCACACACTGAGGCAGAGAGGATGCCTGTGGGTCCTCAACCCCCTCATCAGGAAATGATCTTTCTAGGCAATGGAGTATTCGCTCCTTGAAAAAACAAATACCATGGGTTTGCTTTGGCTGAGATAAAGGAGATGTTGCTGTTGGCAGGGGAAAAGGGGCTAATACATGAGTTAATGTGTCCTACATAAATCCTTTTTATTTTTGTTGATCCTTCTACGTTGGCTTGACCAAGCTGCTAAGACAAGGTATCTTAAGCACAAATGTCAGAGTGGCATTGCTCATCTGCCTTACAATGTGCTTGCTCAGCACTGTTGAGCAGAGTTTACCATCACAGTCTCGAGGGCAGTAACTCAGAGACCATTTAGGAAAGGCCTCCCACAGTCAATGTCCACCAGTAACTCCTGCATGTGCGACACACAATTATCCCTAAGTTCACCACATCTGATTTACTCTCTTTAGTGCTGTGTTGAGTATGGAGAGAAAGTCCTCTGTTTTACTACCTGACTAGAGTTTAGTTCTGCTTCATTGAAAATATCTCTCTAGTTAAATGATTTCATTAGGGTCTTGATAGATATCCATTTGGTAGAGGTCACAATCATGACTATTTCTCCTGCACCTAGAACGCAGTTCCACCCAAGGTACAAAGTTCAGATCTAAACCCATTGTGCTGGAAAATCCAAAACCCATGTATATATTTTAATTCAAAAGTCCTCTTGAGAAAAGCACTGTAATGGACCAGGCTGAGAGGCTACCTCCCTACAGCATCCAAAATTAGTTGCTTTGCAACTGAGACTTTGCTCAAAATGATTCTCCCATCTGATGCTGTAATTTGTAACTGCAAAGGGGTTTATATATACTTAAGAAACAATTACAGCTAGTGATGCAGAAATAATTCCCATGCCAAAAGTACTTCAGAAATTAGGAGAAAACATAACTTAATTTTGATTATAATTAGGTTTCCTGTGGTTAGTTAAATGTTTTCTCATTTACCCTTTTGTTCTACCAGCACAATCAGTCACCTGGTTCTTTATGAACTCTACACCATGATGGACACGCAAAACTGGCTGGAGATAGTCTCAGGACCAGCTTCTGCAAATGTGATGCCCCAGGCAGGACATAGGCATGGGACACATAGATATTAAGAAAAATAATAATAATTGTAATTAAAGAACAAAGCCTAGCTCCATTTTAGCGCTTAAAACTAATGCATCTATTATACTGAGCAACATGACTTTTAATTTCTAATTACAGTATTTATTTTCCTAAACAGATTTCGAAGTTGTTGCAAAAACCTGGATAATTGTTTCACATGAGCAAGTAAATATTAAGACTAAATAAACAATATTCATTGGATATTTATGCTGAACTATGTAGTTATTTAGGAAAACAAAAATGAATCGATATTTTACATTTTCTAGCCTCTGGGGAAGTAAGCCTTCTAGCCTTACATTTTCTAGTCCATATTTGGACTTTCTCATTAAAAGTGAAAGTAATTTTCATATCTTGTAAAATTCAAACTTGATCTAGTGCAGAGAGCTGTTTGCAAACAACCAGATCTGTATTGGCAACGAAGTTAAAAAGTCCAAAGAATGTTTTTCACTGCTTAAAACAAACTACTTTTGAGTATAAGACTCCTCAGTGAGATTTTGCTTGCCTTTAAGGGGAAAGGAAAGGCTGTCAGGGAAGCTGAAACAGGATAAAACAAACAAACAAACAAACCAAAAAAAGAACTTCTCCAAGCCTTCCTGCATTTGGTTCTGTTCCATTTCAGCTTCCCTGCTTTGCAGGATGAATCCATAAAACGTATTCGCACCTTTAAAGGAACACAGAAATCGAGCAATTCCAGCAAGTACCCCATTTCCTACCAGTGGGTACATTAAGATAGGTCTTTGTGATTAGGTGCTTTGGGAGGGCTCTCGCCAAAGCTCACCACCAGTTCATTAGCACTTCTCCAATTCCAAAACATCTGTGTTCCCACTTAAAATGCTGTATTTCATCTGTATTGAAAATAAAATGCAATAGATGGTTTGGGTTTTGCTGTGGATTCTTTTTTTTTTCTGGAAAGTGCAGAGAGTGGGAAGGATAGCATCTACCCCCTACTGCTGCTGTACATTTTGTAGTGCAGTTTTATGTACTTTCTACTATGCTCTTCTTCACTTTAAGCGTGCAAATAGCATTTTAACCTGAAGTGTTTCCTAGACCAGTCATCGATCTTTTGTTATGTTCTATCACTTTGAGACTGGAAACAAATGAAACCTTTTTTTTTCTTTTTTAACCTTTAATTATTAGCTGGCATGAGAATAGCATCATAAAATCATGCCAACTATTCCCTAGATAACTGTATGTATTTGTGCATCCATATGTGTTCATTTCAATACATTATCAGTATTAACCAGCTGTTCCCTTTACTAAGTACCAGGGATACAAGCAGTACTCTAAATGTTGATGTTGTCACATCTAATTGCCCCGAATAAACCTGACAATCTTCTAGGGAAATGCACTGCAGGTATCACTACATATGCTCATTGAAGGATGTCTAGTGAACAATCAAAACAGAGCCTGGAATGGCAGAAAACACCAGTGTTCCCACCTAAGTTTTAAATACCATGAACTTTATCAAAAGAGATTGCAAAATTTTGAGCTCATAGATATTCCTTCCTCTCGGCTGCATGTGGATTTGTGGCTCCATATGAGCCAAATACCAACTGACCTGGTATTTGCAATTATTTTTTTGATGAGGAAAAAAAAATTCCAGCAATGCAAAATCTTACAGAGATTGAAAATTTTATTTGGAAGGCATACATGACAAAGCCACTCATCCTCTAGAAATCCAAGCGTGTTTTATAATTAACAGTTTTGTGAAAAGGAGGCAAATTTCAGAGCCAGAAACCCATGAACACAAACAGTCCCAGACAATTTATAATTCTGTACCATGAATAGCTGGTCCATAATTCATTGACGGAGAGTTAATGAGAATATTTGTAACTAATACCCATAAGAAAGATAAGGAGTAGTATAATGTGGTTTATACTTTCCTACAATACTTTTCAAGGACAGCAGGGAAAGCTTCCTGACAGCAAAAAGCAACAAGAAATATTGCACTGACCTACCGATTTCCTACATTCCCATCAAAGTAATCCATGTGTAGAGACATTAAAGAACAATTTGTCCCAACTGACAGTTTCCAAATAACTAGATGCCTTATAATTGCTGGCATCATTAACCTTAATAGTATAATTGTGTAGCTCCAAATAATAATAATAGTAATATAATTTTCCCTCACTTCCAAATTGTTCAGCAAAACTAGAAAAAAATGATGCGTGGAAAAAAAGTCTAAGGAGGAAGAGAAAGGGGGAAAAGTTGCTAACAGAAAAAAACAGGAACTTTATCAGTATTATCTGGCACAGCTCACAACCTTTAAGGAGTAAGTATCTGCACGTAAACTTCTTTAGACAAGTAATAAATATTAATAATTGCCAACTGCCTATAGGTTTTAGGTGACTTTTTCAAACAACATGTCAGCCCTCTCCATTCTGAGGGCACGCTGTGGAACATCGTATAAAACCAGTGTTGCCTTGAATGATTCATTCCTCTGCACACCCGAGCTTCAGCGACTCTACCTGCTAGAGTAACCTCTAGTGAAGACATGTTGACATACTCTTTTATTGATAAGTTTAACCACACATAAAAAAAAAAAAAGAAAAAAGAAAAAGAAAGTATGTTCCCTTTTTCCTAAACAGTCAAAAAGGACTTTCCTATCTAGTCTGGAGTTCCTGAGACATACAAGGTTGGATATTGGTCACCACAAGTTGCCCCTGTGCTCAAGAGAGAGGGAAAGACGTCTCTAAAAGACAATTCAGATTAAATCACCCAAATGAACCTCTGGGGGTAGTAGATGGCTTAGTCTGCACTTAGTTGGAGATAAGACATTTGGATTAGAAACATCTACTATGTTTTTAAAAGAATAGCACATGTGAAGGGAAGGGAAAAATCATTTTGTCAGAAAAATCTGTCTCTATAATTGTTATTGGTATAAATAACCAAACTATTTTATTTTATTTTTATTGCCATAGTCATCTTCATGCAAAGGGAAGAATCCAATAGATTGTGTTGTTCTTCTGCATTAGGGAGTGTAATATAGCAAATGTCTGCTTCAGCACATAAACATCTGGATAAAGAGCACCGGACTTCAAGGAGAGACAGTTGCTAAGTGTTTAAATAGATGCGTAAGTGCTGTATTGAATATAAAACCCATGTTCGGCAGTTCTTTATGTCAGTGAAAAACACAGAACTAAAAGATATAACCTCAATATTAATCTTTGGGAGAAAACCTCATTAGAAAGCAAAGACTCAGGAAGAATAGCTTCCTTGATAATGTATGAGGCTGGTCCTTGGCTCTGTTCCTATTTTGGCCATTGTTATACTCTTCCAGTTGTCCTTTACCAGTCTCTTCATCATTTCTCCACTCTTTCACAAGGGAGGGGATAATGATTCTTAGCTCCTTTAGGTAGTGCTTTGAGACCCATTGATAAAATGCTAATCACTACAATGAGGTTTTCTACAGTAATTATAACTGTCCTGAAAGACAAAAAGGTATACAAAAGGGATAGTCTTTAAGCTTTCAACTGCAAAGTATGCTTTGCAAAAAGAAATATTTAATGAAAGTCTCATTTCTTCAATATGAACAATAACTGGAAGCTTACAAAATTTCTTATTCTCTTACCTTCAATTCTGCATTAGGTACACTGATTTTTCAGTGAGGAGATGCACCTAATAGCAGTGAACACTTTCTTTTGAATCTATATTCTCTGATGAGCAGTACTATACTGTTTCCTGCAAATGTATTTCCAGGGAAGAGTCCCGGTTTATTTTGCTTGAAGCCCTGAGTGATTCCTATAAATATCCTTATTCTGCTGGCTTTGAGTGTGGTCTGACCCAAGCTGGGGCTTCTGTCTAGCCTGTTGTGTCCAGCCTAGAGCAGGCAACAGCTACTCTCAACAAACCTTTCTTCCTTGAAGTGGGGTGTAACGTGCTCAGTAAAAACTAGATAGGCACTGGCGCACCTTCAGATGTGTTACTATCTCAAGTATTTTGAAATTTGGTGCTTTCGCTGAATATTGCATTTTCCTCCCCACTCTATGCTCAGAGTTGATGCTACATAGGAATATCTTATTGTGGGACAGATCTATTAAAATCAAGAGGATTTGATTCTTTGCAATGGTGTATACGCTATTACACTTTGATTTTAAAACAACAAAACAAAATCAAAAATTGAGTAACAGATGTTTCCATAAAAGCTCAGCTCTAGCAAACCTATCTCCAGTGCACTATGAATATTCTTGTTAAAAGGGACATTTAAACACTGTGGCTCTCTAGAGCTGCCTTGTTGAGATCTATGTAGCTCGAGTATTACGCACAGAACTCCCAGCAGAAAAGTTAAAAGCTTGAGACATCCCACAGACGACCAGTAGCAAACATGTCATCAATCATCTCCAAATTTTATCCAATCCAAGTCTCATAAAGTGTTATTTAATATGGCTTTGTCTGGATAGAGCTCCTAGGAGAGCTCCTGCTTTCAAACAGGGAAAGAAAAAATAGATCCGTTGTTAATTTTTCATGCTAAGAAAACAAGATTGAACCAATAAAATACAATTAGCAAATCTGTTCAGCTTAGTGAAATCCAGCCAAGCCTGCTGATTTAAAACTTTCTGCATTTTTGTTAATGGCAAATTTTGTCTTTCTCTTGCATTTCTGTAAATTCCACATCATTCTTTTTTTAGTTGCATGGATCAGGATAATTGGCGATGGGCATCAGAGCATAAATGTTCCTCAGTGAAAAACTCTGGAAAGATGGGGCAGATTGTGGTTTTGCTTTGCCACTAAAAATCTCTTTCATCTTAATCTTCTCTATAGACACCCTTAGGGCTACAAGAAGAAAATAATCAAAAAGAAACATGCAGGTTGTCTCTTATAAAATGCTGATATCAGCAGAGCACAGACTTTTTGTACATGGAAGTGATATTTTCATCCATTATTACCTCAACCGAATATTATTACTTTTTGTCACCTATAAAAGTTCTGTCCTATTTTTAGGCTGCAGACTAGCAGTTACATATTGGGAGATAGCTGCATGAACTGTATTTGCTACATGCTGCATAGCAAGAAGGTTGACATTTCTTGGGAACAAGTCACCACACTCGCAGAGCTCTGCGTTACATTTGATATTTGGAGATGTTGTTCATTAGGTTGTGACAGCTGTTGCCAAGCCTTTGCTTCAGAATGCACTGAAAGAGTGGAAGCACACCAAGACCAAAGGTAAGCTTTATAAAAAATTACTGCTGTAGAAAAGTTAGAAAAGAAAAAATTTGGCTACTAAAATCACATAAGATGCCAGGAGGAGATAACATAATCTCACCATAAGCGAGCTCATCTCCCCTGAGATGAACTAGAAAACAGAATTCTAGGGACCCTTGAACTGAAAAAGATTCTTAATTCTGTGAGTGATCACACAAAAGGAGCTCTGGAGGGATTATCAAGACCCAAAATACCTGCCCTGTGTAAATGAAGGTGATACCATGACTAGTTAGTTAAAAACATGTTTCTGACAGTTACAGTGACCAATGAGCACTTCTGCTACCGGTGCACTTTAAGAAGCTAGCAAGGCTAAGACTTTAAAAGGGAGGTTACAAACAGGATTAAACATTGTACACTTCCAGGAGCTCTTGCTTCATTTGGTAGAAGCTCAAGAACTGCTTCTCTCTGGACCACAGCAACAGATGATTTGACTGGGGCAAGAGCAACCCTGAGAGTCCTGTCTCCTGCCTTTGGGTCTTCTGTTTGCTCATTAAAGCCAGGAAGGGTTATTCCACATAACTCTTCATGTAAGTCTGATTTGTGCCTTTCTGTGTATAAAGCTCTTACCAGGAAACAATATCAATTTATGAGACTGAGTCACATGTAGTAGTATAGTCAGTGTGTTAACTGATACTTTTCTTGACATGCTGCTGTAACAAGACTTTTCCACCTTCTTTTCTCCTTTGACACATGGCCGTTACATATCAGTTTATATATACATACGTATTTAAACACTTGTGAAGAAGTACAGTTTACATTTTGATCCTTAATGGATCGAAGCCTTCTGCAAGCACAAGGTTGTAGGCTTCTTTACTTAAGCCGACCAGATGGCCATGTCATCCAACTCGCTAAATTATTCCTATGTGACACAGAAAGAGAAGACTGATAAAAATGCAATATCAAAAAAGATGATGAACGAGAAGCTAAAGAGAAACAAAAAAGGTTTACTGCTTCAAGTTGTGCCCATGAGAATGGTACATCCATTTCCCTGCAATCACTGACAGTATTAAACTGCACAGCTGTGATTTGGCCAGCTACTCTCATTCTCTGTGTTGGTTGGAACTTCATCAGGGAAGGTAACTTGCTCCCTGTCCAAGACAGTGGGGCCAGTAAAGAGCAAACTGTCCCAAAACACAAGCCCTCAGTTTTGAAAGAAGCATCTCTATTCCTATGGAAATACTGGAATATGGTTTCCCAAATGACACATTAACCAATTATGTTCAGTTTACTATATACAGATAAAAGCTTATTATATTAAGTTCACAGTTTCCTTCTCCCTCTTTCAAAAAAATATGCTTATTTCCTCTAGGGTGTTTAAAAAACAACAAGCCGTTTGGAATAAAAACCAATGTTCAAACTAGGTCCCATCAAAAGACCAATCCACTCACAAAAATCCTCAAGGTCAATCGAATCTCAGTGGTGGTCAATGATATAATGAGACATTTCTTTCTTCCAAGAAGCAGCAGGTCACTAACATGATGAATTCTAGAGCTGAACAAGCATGAATTTCACTGGAAACTGTGGCTCAAGTAGCAGTCAGGCTCCTTCAGAAAAACTTAGTAGTATCTAACAGCATGCATGAAATGCTGCCTGTCCAACATACAAAGGATTCTCATAGAAACGTCTGCCAATCCTTGGAGCTTGGATCATAGGAAGAAATAACATAAGGAGAATTAAGTGGACCTGCTCTTTTAGAATTCATTTTACACATTCACTCCAGTCATCTGCTCCTGCTTCCAAGGAGCCAGGAATGCCAGGAAATATGTCTAAGCTAAAAATTCACTTTTATGGGCCAGTGTGGTTTGGTTTGGTTTAACAGTTTCTGCTCTGTAAAAAGCATGGTAACAAAACACATAATGTTGCTTCTGTTTACTTAATGCACTATTGCCCCAGGAATTCTGGTACTGTCATAAATAGAATTTTTGCTTTTATTGCTTTGGAGATATTTCCCCTTTTCAATAATTCTAACAGAACTAAATTGTTTGCATAAATTTTGCCTTTTTTCCACTAATGTTACCAATACTTATGACAGCAAGCAGTGTCAACATTTTTATGAACACTGTTCCTCTAATAAGGCAGCACTTTGGTCTTCTGAAATAGGCCAAAAATTAGACTGGTCAGGGAAAAGATATCTGGCACTTAGGTGCATCAGGCATAAACATTCTTCATAGCTTTTTATGGCCACTGTCAGCCTGATGGATGGAGCAGGGGGACAGCCAGCTCCTGTGCAACTGCCCCCACTGTAGGGGTCCGCAGGTTCTCCTTGCCATAGAGCTGCAGTGATGGGGATGGGGCTTGCTTGGGATGCATGGATGAGACTCTGCATGGTTTTGAGCAGTTGGGCCAAATCCCTTTTTGAGATCTACTGCTCCTTGTGAAGCTGGCTCTGAAAAGGACATAACTCCATCTGGCCTCCTGTTAGATGTGAATCTTAATCAGGAAACCTCTATGGCTCCTGGATTGCCCTGTCTACTACCAGGAGGTGATCGGGTCTCAGTTGGTTGAAGGCCTGACCACAAGTGCCAACTTGTACTTGAGTTCTCCAACAGCACCTTGAACTTTGATTCCTCCTCCGACTCAGTGGGAAAGGACCATTTTCCCTGGGGCTGAACATGTCAAAAGGATTAAGTCCATCTGAGCAGGGAAATGCCTGTTTCAAGAGTGGGCTACCAGGACGTTGGCACTGTCTTGAGTTGTGGCTTGGCACCAGCACTGAGGTGGATGCTGTACACCCATCACCATAAAGGAGGAAAAGAAGGATGAATATTCGCTGCTATATTCACTTTCCCTAACTTTTAGATATTGTTTTAGACCTACATGAGAGTTCCTGTTTACTTGGATGAAAATCTGAAATAAAGAAATTCTTACTGTATGGCACTGGCAATTTTTTATTGACCTTTTTCTAGGGAGGAAAATAATTTCTAATGCTTCTCCAACATATTTATATAGCTTTCTACCTTTCTATCATAGGAAAAAAGATCTTTAACTTTTATGTCAGCTCAAACCTAGGCACACTTAAGGTTACTCCTAGAGCTATAGTGTCTTACATAAGCAGTTTGCTTCTTTGTAGTAGATACACTCCTTACAATAGGTCTAATTTCTTAAGACTTTACTTACTCATTACTCCAAAACAATATTTTTAGTACCAGTTCAGACATTTTTTCTCACTGTTTGGGTAACCACAGATTCATGCTTCTTTCTGTGACTTTGTCAGTCCCAAAAAACCTGTGGGAATTCAAATCCTACTATGGATGGGGCAGAGGGGGGCTGGAGACAAAGGATGTGCCTCCAAGAGAGTTTAATGGCCCCAAAGAGGGCACAAGGAGAAATGGCTTCTCCTCCAGCTCACAGGTTGAAACACTACCACCAAAGTATCGTGAACACAGAGCTTGAAATTCTCATTTAGTTCCCTACATGAAGTCTCCTTATCCTTGACTTGAGAGGAGCAAGATGAATGTCACTGATGCAGAATTTCAGGACAGTGCTTGATGCATACTGGCTTTATAATTAAAAATATACAACTGAAGAAAAGATGGTCATAAAATGTTGCCTAGGGCTATATCTAATACATGATGGTGCTTTCGTTTCCTCCTTACATTATATTTTTATCATCAACCCAGGGAGTTCATTAAATCTGTAAAGCTGTTGGAAGTTATCTGACAGCGGATTGTATTACTAGAGAGAACTATCGATCCAGGCTACTCGATCCCATTACAACACACTTCCATAAAGCTTGCAAGAGGCAGCAATCTGTTGCTTCTGTACTGACTACAGTTATTTCTCATGGATGGAATAATGAAATGTTTTCTGATGTATAATCATGACAGATTTTATCTGGAATAAGTAAAACAAGGAAAAGTTAGTCATAAAATATAGCGTGTCTGGAATCAAAGGAAGCAAACTCCTCTGCTCTTCCATCAGACTGACAAATAACTAAGACATTGTGCAGCTCCTTGTGTGTGACATTAAATCTCAATCAGTTGTTTTCCTACTGTGAGATTGAAATGGAATTATTTATCTGGAATATCAAAAAGGGCATTGCATCACAAACTCTAAACTTCTTGTTTTGATGCAGTATCTTTCCCAACAATGACTAAACAATGTCAAATGGACTCCCTCATCACTGAAGATATGATATATGAAACCTTCACCAGGACAAGGAACCACCGCTTGAATCTTAAAAACAATTATCAAACAGGGCTTATGTCATACATAATTCTTATAACTGGAATTCACTAGCCTGCAATTCATGAGGAAGAACTTAATTTAAGCAAATTTGCAATATGAAGGACTCAGAGGAACTTTTTCAGCAGGTTTAATATAATGAAATACCAAATTATATGTACCAGTTTATGTTACTATATTGACAGTTGGCAGAATTATATCTCACTAAAGCTGTGCCATACTTTCATATGATAATTTCAGTACTTGCAATTTAATCAAAATTGAATATTTGGGGCTGAGACTTTCAAAGGTTAGTACACGCATGAAGGTGTTCTTTTCTCCTGGAGTGTGTTAAAAAAAAAAAAAAGAAATCTCTATTTTCCTTGCTATCTAGTTCATATAAAAGAATTTGGAAATCAATTTATGGAAAAGCCTAAACATGGTCATGTTTTAGAGCAACAAACCACAGTGTAGCTGCTCCCCTAGTGTCAGGAGCACGTCCATGTTGAGGTGTTACCCACAATTGGCCATGTTATACCACTTCTGCAAAACATTTCCTACATGCCCTTACATGCAGGACTGCCTGCTTTGGGGAGGGAAGAGGAGTGGCAGAAAAAGAAGATCAAGGAAAGACTGGGAGCATGCCTCCACCCAAAATTTAAAATTTAAGGACCGCTCAGCAATGCTCTGCTGGCAGGTGAGAGACCTGGGTAAGTGAGAACCTCACAGTCCTTCAGCCTGGCTGCTGGTAATTCACTGGCAAAGACTGACCTGCTGCCTCATGAACTGAAAAGGTCTGGTCCCTGCTGTGGACGCACAGGATTCTTCTGCATGTGATTTGTGTGAGACAGTTTGCATCAAGTGCTGAATTTTGACACCTTGTCCCACCGTCTTCCTGACTATGTTTTTTAATATTTAAATTATGCTATATATAAAATATGTATATATAAATATATAAAAAATGCTAAGATGGCACAGTACAACTGGTGAATGAAAAATTCTGCATGCAGCAGCTCATTCACCTCTTAACACAGATTTGATCCTTGTTCACTATCTCATTATAATCACAAAATAAGCTAGTGTCAGGGTGAATACACATAATAGGCACCTGTCAGTCTAACATCTGGATTATAAATCATAGACATGAAAGAACTAAATTAAAACAGCATGAAGTAGCCTCACCTCTGGCATTTCCTGACTTCCACATGCCTAATTTGACACTCTAACACTTTTTTGAAAGCCCTTTTTTTGTGTGTGTGTTTTCATACTCATCTACCTCTTACACTATTACAAAGTACATTGTACTTTCATTGCATCCTACAAATGGCTGCTCAGTATTGGAGTACTGCTTAGAAAGAAGCATGACAAAATGTAAATTAATTTAATGGAAAAGGACATCCTATAGATGCACTGTGTGAAAGGAACCAAAATGCAGCAGAAGATGGCCCGTGTGAGCCTGTGGCATCAGCAAGAAGGAACAGAAGTCGTGCACCTCTGCTAAGGCTCGAGCTCCAGCTGCATCCATTGGTGATGGTTAAGACACAAAACCTCTCCCTTCTTTTTGCTGGGGGGAGCCCACACTACAGACCTTCCAAGCAGAGCTCCTCCACCCAACTATTTCACTTTATGAAATGCATAGAGTTAATCACCTGAGACCTTGCCACCTCGATCAGATTTTTCCAGCAGATTCACTGAGGAAAAACAGGCAGAAAAACATGGCACAATCACAAAACCTGGAAATACTAACAGCATCCTGAAAATTACTTGGATATTGAGAGCTGAACAGAACCAGCAATTGATAACCCAAATGCTATAATTCAACAAGTGAAAGACACGCTTGAAGGACATTTGGCTGCAGAGTTCACACATATGTTGTACAGCATGGTCAGTTCTATAATTAGAGGAATATAGAAACCTCCTTTATAAAAAGGTGTCCTTAGATGTTACCAAACGATTTCACAAATGGCTTGACACTTTTCACAGGGTGGTTTCAGAGTTTAGATCACTATATCAGAGCTTTATTTCTGAAAACTTGACCTCAAACTCAGTGGCTGCTCCCCACTGGGCTTAAGAATTAGATGAAGATGAAGCACAAATAATTTTAGCAGGTCTCCTACTGGCAATAAAGCAAAAGCACATAACAGAGTAGATCTTTTCTTGCCATTAAAAGTGCCCATTCCTTCCATAATCTCCAGACTGCCACATTAAATTTTCATTTTCGTCTTTGGAATGTAGTTCCTTTGTTTATTAGAGACCATATAAAAGATAGGTAAAATAAAGAGGAACTTTCCCCTTCTCTTCTCCAACAATTAATGATATGGTCTCCCTTTTTTATCAAAAATAGCAAATAAGTTAGACTGAGAGAAGATGTGACACAGACAATACAGCAAAGACATAAAATGTAACCCTGGGTTGGATAAATGGAGCAAGAACTAGGAGAAAGAGAACTTTACCTCTAATATCACATTGATGGGAGCAACACCAGAACATCACACAATATTCTGCCATTTTCTTCTTACAAGAATAAAATAAAACTGGAGAATCTGTGTAACACTCAACCCAGAGCTGGGAAAAGGTGTTACAGTGAGGGATTTAAGAAGTTTAAACTGTTTAGTTCTTCAAAAGAAAAGATTTGCTTACAGCAAAGCTGTACCTTTTCAGGGAGAAAATGCCAATATTAAAGACCTATTTAATCTAATGGGGAATGACATAACAAGAACCAATGACTAGAAGCTGAAGCTAGATAAATTTAAATGAGAATTAATGCCTCTGCTTCTAGCAGAGAGGGTGATTAACCTTTGAAACAAACTACCAAAGGAAGTGCTAGATAATCCATTTATTGAAATTTTGGATTAAGACTGTATGACTTTCTGGAAAATATCCTTGAATCAAACACATCAGTGGGCTCCACATGCAAAGTCTTTTTGTGACTTCCTTAAGAGTGGAATCTGCTTCACTTCTTGAATGACAGCACTACAACCTTACACATTAACACCTTCACTTTTATAAAACCCCACCTCCCTCCAGAGTAAGAAAAGCTCCATTGTACTTTAAAAAGAGATTAAAGAAGACTAAATTGCTCCTCTTCCCTTCTCTCTCCACACCAAAAATGAGGCAGGATATATCTCCCATTTCACATTTTTACTTGGAGGGCACATGACTAACCTCCCAAGTGAAAGAGCATACATAAGTTCTTGGTGGATCTCACCCTCCTCTTCAGTCCTGGTTCTGTGCAGCCCCATTCAGCCACGTACCTTACTAAAGGCTATTGAATTTGGGAAAGAACTGTTGGAAAGCTACTCATTGGTGTCAGTCACACAAACTGTCTTGTTGCCTAAACTCCTGTTGTGCCTCTAAATGTTCACTCTCCTCCACGTGGAAGGGGCTGTGGGCTGTGGGTGGGCTGGGAATAATTATGATGCTCACCAGAGTGATGGCAACCACTGCTTGAATGCATCTCCTCACTCCTCCAACCTGCCACAAGATCCAGAAGGACAGAGTGGCAGTTAAGTATAACATTTAAAAAAGTGTTTCATTTAATAAGGTACACAGGGTTTCACTCTTGAATTATCACTGTATCATATGGCATGAAACCATAATAGATTTATGACTATTTCTTAACAGGATAATTAGCTGGTTTTCTCTATTAGAAAAAGGTGGCATCTTAATTTAGGCGCAAATTATATTACACTAGCACCGTGAATAAAGTATGTACATTTTGCCAGGTAATGTATGTTTTGTACCTGTAACCAGGTAAAAAAAAAGTCACCACACTCAAGTCATAGCCACCTTTCCATCCCACATATCCTCATCCTTTTACTTTTGTCTTTTAATATTCCAGAGCTCAGAATAACTTCCCCCACTTTTTTCTTATGCTCTTTTCCAACCAAAAGCCATCACGTCCTCACCTACAGAGGTTTACTCCTGAAAAGTTCCTGTGAGGGAAGGAAAACAGTTAGATGACACAGTGCTGTCTGGCCTTGCTATCTGCTGATTACTTGTGTGACTTTTACAGTAAATAGGCAGCAGGCTAGCAGTGGAGATTTCATCACCAGCCACATCTCTCTTCTCTTACAAGACATTGCACAAGGCTCACAAAATTGTGGTGAGTCAGCCCAAGTGTATTTATTCCAAAGACGTCCACTCACTGCTTGACTTTCTACTGCTGGCTATCTTGCATTTAAGAAGTCCTCCCCACTCACAAGCTATTTATGATATTTCCTATATGTAAAAGGGAGGGAATTGTCATTCCACAAATCATACAAAATATTTTTGTATTCCTCACTGCAAAATTGCCACTGCAAGTCCATTGTTTTCTGTGATACCTAGAAAATATGTTTAAATTCCTCTTTGTTTTATGCCGTTTTAGTGCAGTATGCTTCCTCCTACTTTGGTTCAAGATTTTCAAGTTCACCTTAGCTGGCTATTTTGACAAGGTTAAAATACACTTACTTGGTCTGTCACAGAGAGCTAAGTTTGTGTAAGTAGTACCTCCGTCCCAAATATTTAAATAGCAAGTAATTGATATGTTATAATAAAATTGGCTCATCCTGACAGCTCCAAAGCTTGCAATGCAGAGTGCAACTGATGGAAAGAAAATTCTTGTAATTAGGCCAAAATATTCTGCAATTCTAGCATGAAATAACTGCATTACACTTATGACACCCATAGCCCAGAAACAGAAATGTAAACTCTAACTTCCTTTGTGACACAGGTGACTCATTGTCTCTCCAAATATCAAATCACAGTGTATGTCTATCAGGTTTGACAAAGTTTTCAAGGTGTTGCATTTAGAAAGCCTTTGCACTTTCTTTAAGGTATTTTTGATCGTGCTGATATTTCCTGCACATATAAGAAGGGATATTGCTGGGAGGAAAACAGAAATGGAATATTTAAGTGTATGCATTTATGAAGTCCATTTCAGGGTGGCTGAAAAATCAAGATGCTGCTTGCATTGTTGTCAAGACTCATTTCTTTCAAACTCTTTGAGTATAACCAAAGAGGCAGTACCAAGTACCCTTCTCTTAATCCACCAGAAACTCTGAACAGTAAGTAAGGGTCAGTTTACCAAAGTGGCTCCTTTCTCAGCTGCACACCCAACTTGAAGCATACCTAGAAATGCATTTCCCTGTAGTCTCACCACCCCCTTCAAAGCCATGGCTTGACTAGGAAGTTCATTGAACATTTTCTAATGGGAGAATTCCCCTCCAAAATTCCAGCATAAAAATTTCAAATTATTTTGTGAAGCTGTCAGTTTTAATGAGGCTCTTGAAGGAAACATGAGACTCCTCAGTCTCCTGAATTCCTGTATCCTGCTGGCCCATGGTCCTATAAGACTACCCCAGCATACGCATGATCCTTTGTAATGCTTTATCCTAAATTACCTACAAAGCATCTTCTAAATATCTCATCTACATTCAAAATACATCCTGAAAGACCACTTCTGCATCTGCAGTAACAGTTGCCACTGATTATGGAGTTTTGTATAGGTACAAGCTGGTCAATTCTGCAAAAGGAACTGCCTGGTGGAGCCTCACATGACCAGGTTCTCCACCCAGGATGTCAATCCTCAGACGGAGGCACAAAAGTAATGTCTACCAATTGGTAAAGACATGGCAAGAGCTGCTTGGGTGAATTTATAGTTCTGAAATACCCACCTGGAGAGCTTCTCCACTGATCTGTCAAATACTTTGCTGTGAAGGTGGCTCAGAGTTGAGTCAGTTCCCTTGTATCAAGTTGTCTCATGGCAATCCACTGTTTCATCTAGGTACGTGACTAACTGTGGAGCTCCCAGACCACACAGGTAATTGCTAATTTGAGTGTGTTCACAGATACAGTCCTGATACCCAATTACACCACAACTATAACTATAGAACATGCTTTAATTTCATCCTTGCAGCTCTTGTAATATATACTTCATAGCTCTGGTGACAGTAGGAATCTCCCCAAAATATAATACTTTCCATCAAATGGAATTTGAATAGTAAATGATATTAAGCTTTTACAGAGTGTGTTTTACCAGCAGAAATCAAAGGGTTAACATTATTTTCCCCATTTTACAAAGAGACTTTACCGTTATCTGTAAAAGGGCAAAGAGACTTCCTCAAAAAAATCCTCAGCCCAGCACTGATACAGAAGGGAAATCATTTGTAGGAGAGTACGTCAGCAGGCTTAATTCTGTCCTCTCAAACCTTCTATCAAAACGATGACAAAGATGCTCACCTAAAGGTTGACTCTCAATTCATCACGTCAATTCAGCAACAAGGGGACAAACCCAGGAGATGTCAAGGGATCCAACTTGTGGCTGAGTCACTAAGACGCACATTTTTACTGACTCTGTGTTACATGCTTTTATTCATTAAGTGTTTTTCCTATATATATTATCAGATAATACATTAAGGATATAAAAATACACATTCTATCTCTTTCAGTATAAGAGAGATCAGAAGTCAGCTTCTCAGATTTATAATCTCGTCATCACTGAAATAAAAGGACCTGAAGACAGAATATACAACCCAAAAAATCATTTTCCTTAAGGCAAGAAACAACTCCTCACCTTAAAAATGTACCTTTTAGGATGCTCCTCTCCTTTTTAAGTACAAAAGCCCAGTAACAGGCCCCATCATGATTTAGAGGAAGCACCGATAAATAAATTATAATTCGGCACTACCATTTTTAGGAGGCACGGTTCTTTTATTAAAATCAGCCTTCAAGCACTAAAGTGAGAAATCACAGGAAATTAGACCTATGTTTCTGCTGCACTGCAACGGCTCTGAAAATACAGAGTGCTCTCTGATTTACAGCACTGACATTGCTGATGCCACCAACCGATGCCTACCTACAGGCTTTGCTGCTGGTTTGAAATAGCACTGAACTTCAGCCAGGGCAGGAGTTGGATTATGGAGACAATCTCCTTTCTCCCTGTTCTGATATCGCTGATAAACCAGCCGATAGCACTTTATGTTTGGCAGAACTTCTACTTCAATTACAGGATTTTTACTAAAGCTTGTCTTTTGGTGACATTTCGGGAAATGTGGAGTCTGCATGTGCAATGTAAAAACAACTAATTGATTCTGTGCCTGCATTACTGCTTGCAATAGATTATGGTTCCTGGTATTTTAAGTGTGGAGAGGTAATAAAGCGTTATCCACTTGCTACCTAAGTAAATATTTTGTGTGAAGAAAGGCCTTTTCTTGAATCGTAATGCAAGTTCTTTCATTGTATCAGATAAAAGTTTATATTAAATATACAAAGTTTTATTTGAAGAATATTTAGAAAAATGGTTATTTGTAGATGGTGACAGATTACTCAAGTTTAAAAACTGAGTCAAGTGTTGAATTTAATCAATAAGTGACTGCGATGGCAAAGTCAGATTCATGAACATTATTAAGAACAAACCTGCTAGGAATAAAAAACAATTCCTAACAAGGCACAAGTGGCACCTCACATGAATGCTGATCTTCCCAGTTTTATCAGTGATCAGAAAGAAACACCGTTATTAGCACAGCATTGCAAGCAAGTTCTCTCATGGGCCACTGCATTACTAAAAGTCTTATTGAAGGTCATGGGCTACAGGACATTACAAAGACTTTGAAAATGAAATGATTTTTGTCTTCTTTTCAGGCATCAGCTATTTTCAGGAATCAGTTTTTGCCTCCTTCCTCATGCCCTCATAGGGTCACCTTGCTTACTTAGGACATCTGCAGAGGCATCCACCAATAGCCAAATAAGACAACAGAAACTGGTCTTTAGGGTCACAAGTCGCCTGAGCCTTTCAGATGTCTAAAGGCACACTGCTACAATGCAATGCATCGTGCCATAAAAGTGTGTATTTCTCTCCACAGACTATAAGAAGAGCCCAGATGAAGACATCTGCAATGAGTCAGATAAATCCCACCCTTAGTATCACTAGAGAGTCTCAAGCCCAGTATCTTGGGTGCACACTTCTCATACAAACAGGATCGATATTTTCATGTATAAGCGCAGAAATTCTTTCCCAGTCTCACTGTTTCCAGTGTAACACAAGTAATAAGTGACTTGCCATAGTAAAATGCTTCCCAGCCAGGAAGAACCTCCATGTAACAGAGATACTGTCTTTCTCCTCTGAGAAGGGTATACATGCCTTACAACAAACAGGAACTTGAGGTCCTTTATGTTTGGCTTCTACAGTATAATCTCCTTACTGCCTTATAGGCAGAATCAAGTACCAAACCTAGGATTGCTCTGTCTGCACTTCTGTAATTCTAAATTTGTTGATGGATTTAATCCAGCCACCGTTTCCCAACCCAAAAGGGATCATGATCACCTCACCCAATATTTCTATAGGAAAACCCAATCTATTCCAGGAAATTGCCGATCCAAGCATATTTTCCATAAAGTAACAGTTCAGTTTTCAAAAGTGATGTGCCAGCCATAACTTAAATATGGATCCTGAATGCCCTGACAACCAGACTATAAATACGTGAGGTCTGACTCACTCCTCCCTTTTATAAGGGTAACCCAGGTCTGCCCACTGGCCACCATGATTAAAGCTGCAATTGTCCAAGAATCCTTATGGAAAACGGCTTGTTTGCAGAGAGACTATTAAGTGGACATTTAAAAAAAAAGGGGGGGGGAGAAGAAAAAAAATGTATATTGCATATTTTTGCAAAATTCTATGCAAGAAAGCTTTAAAAGGAGAAAGGCAATATATAGACCTAAGAGCAGCACTTACCTTTCCCCCCCCCCCCCCCCCCCCCCCCCCCCCCCCCCCCCCCCCCCCCCCCCCCCCCCCCCCCCCCCGCCCCCCCCCCCCCCAGCCCCCCCCCCCCCCCCCCCCCCCCTCCGAACCGGCCCGGTATCCCCTCCCCCCATTTGGGGTCCCCGCGTTGGCTCAATGGGGCGCCCCCCATCCCTCACCTCAGCCCCGCCGCTCTCCGGCTCCGCCGCCAGCCCGCCGCCGCTCAACCCCCTCTTAGCCCCGCCCCCTCGCCACCAACCAGCCAATGGCGTCGCGCACCGCCCACCGCCTCTGCCCGCCGATTGGTCGACCGCGCCGCTGGGGAGATGTGGGACCAGGGGGCGGGGGTTCGCCGGGGGCGGGAAGCCCCGTTCTCATTGGAGCGTGGGCTCGCTGAGGGGGCGGGGCTTCGCTCGTAGTGGGCGTGGCTTAGGCCCATTCAGAAAAGCGCCTCGGTTGCTCTATAGGAGCCGCGGAGCCCGCCCTGTTCTATAGGAGCCATAGAGACCCCTCCTATAGGGCCCTATAGGGCTCTATAGGGGGCGGGACGGCCCCCCCACCTATAGATCCCCCCCAGGAATGTATAGAGACTCCCCCCCCCCAACTAGGCAGTCCCCCCCCAGCAGGATCTATAGATGTATAGGTGCCCCCCAGGAATGTATAGGGGCTCCTTCCACCCCTCCCAGGCTATACAGCCCCCCCGGATGTATAGATCCCCACCAGGAATGTATAGGGAACCCCCCCCCCGGACATACAGGCCCCCCAAAATGTATAGGTCCCCCCCCGGAATGTATAGGGGCCACTTCCCCCCCACACCAAAGGCCGTGGAGCCCCCCCGGGATGTATAGAATACATACATCCCCCCCCAGAGCATCCAGCCCCCCCCAGGATGTATAGAATACATACATCCCCCCCCAGAGCATCCAGCCCCCCCCGGATGTATAGAATACATACATCCCCCCCCCCCCCAGACCATATAGAAACTATAGGAACTCCAAGAAACCCCAAAACGGCCGCTTTTCCCCCCAAAAAAGAAGCCGGAGCAGGAAGTGGCAGCAGGTCCCTGTATTGCCCCCCCCTTCCCCCCCCCCCCCCCCCCCCCCCCCCCCCCCCCCGCCCCCCCGGGGGGGGGGGGGGGGGGGGGGGGGGGCCCCCCCCCCCCCCCCCCCCCCC
>BJBW01005342.1:347814-397723 GCA_004320125.1 Scolopax mira | reverse complement strand
CCACTTCCCTGGGCAATCTGTTCCAGTGCTCCACCGCCTTCATTGGAAAGAACTTATTCCTAAAATCCAATCTAAATCTTCTTTTCTTCAGTTTAAACCCATTAGCCCTTGTACTGTCATTGCTGACCTTTGTGAACAGGCTCTCTCCAGACTTCCTGTAGGCCCCCCTCAGGTACTGGAAGGCTGCTATTAGGTTTTCCCGGACCCTCCTCTTCTCCAGGCTGAACAACCCCAGCTCCCTCAGCCTGTCCTCGGAGCTGAGGTGCTCCAACCCCCTGATCATTTTTGTCTTCAGATTTTAGGCAAGATCTACGAATCTACCTAACTGTGGCAAGTTGGGCGGAGGGGCAGCCAGGGGAGCATTCTTAGCTGGTTTCCTGATGTCAGGACCCTTGCTGCACAGGACCCTGTGCACACGTTGGTGACCCCTTGGAGGCTGTCTCTGCTTCCTGGGGATCACAAGAGGGTTACAGAGGTCCTGCTACACTCCCATATTCCTCTGAAAAATCTATTCCAACAAAGAATGCCTTCACCGGCCCTACAAGCTGTAACCCTTTAGATATCAGGATGTCCTAAAGTCTAGCAGGAGGCAAAAGCAAGCTTCAGCCCTGACCTAAACATTCCTGGCCAAACTTGGACAGATTTCTGGTCAGAATATCGAGAGCACTGAACAGAGATTTTGCCTCAGTTGGACCTCCCATCCCAAACTCAGAAGCTATGTCTATACTAGTAATCTAAATGTAAGGAACAAATTTACTATAAAACAGATATAGGTAAGTTTTTAAGTCTGAACCGCCACCTTATTTGTTAGTAACACTTACAATGCTTACTTCCTTTTATAGATATTTAACTGAAATACCTCAAGCAAGTTAGTTGTGACCCAATAATACTGGATGCTGAGGTAAGTTAGAAACAATATATTAAATTGGAATATAGAAATATTCCAGGAGAAGAGTTAAGTAAGCCTGGGTTTATGTTTATAGCTACTGTATTAGTTCCAGGTCACAGGCTTAAGTCATGGCCGGCCATTGCTAATGGTGTTGCCTGTTAGCACGGTCTCATGTACACTTCCGGCTTTTGCCACCTAGCACTTTCCAAATATCTCCAGACAGTACCTGGAGAAGAGCACATGACAGAGACCACTCACAAAAGAGCATACAAAATTGTTTACAACATATCTAGCAGCTTCTCTGTGGCACAGTCCTCCAACACAATCCCAACTTTTTGTATGGTTTGTACTCTCCAAACTCCCACACATTCTAATCCTACAAATTAAGATGTGCAAACAAATCACCACTTTGGGGCTAAAAACCCACCAGTCAGCCAGGCTGCAGAGGAACACTCACGGTATTTCATTAACTTTGAACTGAGAAAAACGCTCCCCAAATAATCATCGTGTCTTAAGGCTATGACAGTTGGTGACCTCAGGGGAGATCCAGAAGCTGTGTGGTGGGAGTAGAGTCAGAAGGCACCACTTGATCCAAGGACCTGTAGCTGGGCCTCAGTTCATGCTGTATTCTTTTTCTGACTGAGCCATGGATGGGGACAGGATATGAACTGTCCATTAGAAGCCTTGTGAAAAATTATTACAGTTTCTAGTGAGGATTGCTGTCTCTGTTGCTTGACATACCTTCTCTCATATGGAAGCAATCAGATATGATCATTGTTGAACAGGATTGAAATGGTTATTACTTCTCATTTAAGAGTTTTGCAACTGGCACATGTAGTGCTCAGGACCACCTGGCTGGCTTCCCATTGTGGGAAGGAGTTCCTAAAGGATGTCACCAAAGATATAACCATATGAAAGTGTTACTTTTCCTTTGAGATATCATTTCACTTTTCTTCTTTATTTGCAATCCACTGTGGTACTCCTGGCTCTGGACACCTGGAGCAGACAAGGCTGAGGAGCCCTGGCATTGGGAGTGTGACTGATGAGCTTTGAGGGCCTTCTCTGTGGAGGTTGAACTGTGTTGCTTTCAGTTGTCCAGCTCACAGACCAGGGTTTCTCCAAAGACCAGAGAAGATGGGGTCACAGAAAGACTCTGAAGTGTGAAATAGGTAGGAAAGGGCAAATGAATGTCCCTTTCCACTGTGCCCAGCACGATGTGGGGTTGATAGCCAATGGGAGTAAGTCCTTCTGTACTCTGGAGCTTGTCTTTCAGAGCCCAACTACAGACATAGGCTATTAGGCAACTTCTAGATCTGTTTTTTTTTGTTTTTTTTTTTTTTTTAAATTAGATTAAATTTTACCACTCTGCTTCTGCCTTTGAATGGAGAAAGAAATAGCAGTGACTATATGCAGTGGATGTCTTCTAGTAATAATCCTTTACTGTAGCTAGACTTACTTTAAAAGCATGATCTGTTCTCCCTAAGGCTACTTATTCCCTATCTGAAGCATTAAAGTAACTGCTGAATAATTAGCCGTTGATACCTTGGAAATTAATGTTTAAAATGTGGAAGAAAAAAAATAGTAAATTTTCTTCAAGAAAAAAATATCAAGCTTTAAGTTAAAAGAAGCTGCATAATCCTTTTAAATGTCCCCCACTTCCCAAGAAAACAAAACAGAGAATATTGTCACTATTTACCATATATACCAAGCTTTTTCTTATTTTTGGTGTATTTCTGAAAGCTATAAGGCAATTAATTAGGCAAGGACTAGGATTGCAACATATTATTTTCTATATGCTGTTTTTGACATGTTAACATGTGCTTGATATATAAAAACTACAACAGGTGGGAGGAATGGAAGAGAATGGAGCAACTGAGCAATAATTAGGTTTTAAATAGTTAATACTTTTGTGAAATAATTAGGTTTTCAAAAATGGACATATGTAGCAGTCAACAATGAAACCCAAGAAGCTTTTTGAGGTGTGTGTGGGCTTTTCAGCTATTCATTGGTGTGTAATTAAAGCTGTCATTCTGAATACACCTGTCTGAAAGTAAATCAATGGAATCTTGTCTTCCCATGTACGCACAGCTTCAGAGCCTTTGGTTATCCTTATTGGTTTGCAGAGTCACAGGAAATTTAAAACAACATATATAGTCAGAATCTGTAAAATCACCTTAAATTTCTGGTGGTGCTTCTTGGAAATACAGTAAATTATGATGTGGGGACTGGAATGAGTGGTTGTGGTTGGATGCTGGAACTTCGTAAATCAGCTTTCTCACTAGAGAAAATCCTCATGTTACTACATCCTCTGCATCTCTTAGTGAAAGCCAGCTCTGAAAACTCCAGCTCCTAAGCAAATGAATATCCAAGGAGCAGGGTGCTGGGTATTCCAACAACTTGCACTTGCCAGCAGCAGCTGGACTTGTGGGAGGGAAAAGACCTCTTGATATGCAGTTATCCAATATGACTAACAAGGCTAGAATCAGTAACTGGTTCATTTTCAAGATTTGATCAAAGATGACTGTGGGCCAAAATCCAGGAACTTCTTAATTGCATAAACTTGTTATTAAAAATGTTGTGAATCATGTCTGAAAAAAGACTGACTGACCTGTGCTGCTGCATTATTTTCGGTAACAGTAAATCAATATCCAAAGAACAGTACCAGCAAGAAGCACTGAAGAAATAAGAGGAAAAGGTTCTTGTGCTCTTCTTGCTCGTTCCTTATTGTCTCCCTTATTTCCATTTGACTATTTTCTCTGCCACCCTCTATCTGCTCCTTTTGTTTAGAAATTCATCTCATTCCCTCTTGAATTCAATGATGCTTCTTGCTTCAGGGTCCCTTTATAGTAATTTATTCCATATACTTCTAATCCTTCTGTGTAAAATAGTTTTGCCTTAGCATTTCTTTTCTTGTTACCAACTTTCTAAGTTTCAGATCATGTCTTCTAGCTTCTGTGGTCTTGCAAATGTAAAGAGCTTGCTTGGATCAATTTTATCACTCCTCTTCACAATTTTTAAAACTTCAATTGGGTTATATGAAGTGTCTTCTTTTCCACTGAGAATATGCTCAACTTTCTCAGTTTTTCCTCATACCTTAAGTCGTTGATGTCTGGTATCATTTGTATAATTGCTCTACACTGCTCCCCTAAAGAGCAATTAAACCTTTACAAAGATACAGTGACCAGCACTGTATAAATTACTCAAGATAAGGGCTTGAAAAGTAAAAATTATTCTTAAATAAGAATAATTCTGATTCTCTTGATTTAGATGAAAAATCCTCTAGCATCATTATTCAAATTCCAATTCAATTTGCTATATTTTTAACTTCAACTATGTAATGTAATGAAAAATGATTAAAAATTATTTCCTATGTATAATAGATAAAATGAAAGGGAAGAAACAGTTTGCAACTGTAAAGATGATATAGCAAGGAAAAGGAAGGTCCAAATTAGAGATCAAAAAAGTTATGGACCAACTGCACATGACACTAAGGGTTCGTCTGCCCTTCCCAAATGTCACCCAAATGCAGTTCTAGGGGAAAAAAAGCAAAAAAGCACCAAAATTACAAAAGAACAGTAAGAGTGCAATTCCAGAGCTTAGCACTGTCTGTACCCCATCCTGGTTGTCCAGTGTATTTCACCTTAGGTATAGAGACAAGTGGTTGTGCTCAAACCTGGCACTGACTCAAAGCCCTTTCTCTTTGTAAGCAAGTGATACATTTTCTAGTAAGCACTTTTTTTTTTTTTTTTTTTCTCTTTATCTGCAAGGCTTAGACTTGCTTGCAGCCATTCTTATTTTACTGTGCTGAGCACACGTCACCTCTGACAGAGGCTAAATCTTTTAGACAGCACAGTGGCACACTTACATGTTTCTTATTTGTTGAATATGAATAGAAGAATGTTGCTTTAACTTACCACACATACTACAATATTGTCACAAAGCAGAGGTGCATTTTAAAATGCTCATTCACCTTTTTTCCTTACTTAAAATTGTCTAAAGCTTTTAAAAACACCTCTGCTAATCACCTTTTTTTTAAAATATAAACCAAAATACTTAGTTTTCAAAGCCCTTCGTTGACCCACGTTTCTTTAGAACACTTAATAGGCTGTTTGGCCTTAAAGCTCTGCACTCAAACATTTTTTTGCATTCAAAAGCTCTTTATTGTTTTCTTATTTATGGAAGATAAAGAAAATTGGTCTTTAAATGTCCTCCTCAGATGTTTCAGTACAAATAGTAAACTATGGACCAGCTAAATGTGTAGTACTGTGTATATTGATATTGTCCTCACAATTCAGCTTATTCACTGAGATATTGTTTCAGGTAATGGCTCGAACAAGCAAAAGTATTGGCATTGATGTCTTGTGTCACTCCCAAATTATTACCTTCAGGGTTGTGTTGTTGTATTCCTACCATCTAACAAACCAGATTTTATGCTACAGTAAATCAGCTTGTCTCTAGGAATGTGGAAAGGTAGCTGTCGTATAAAACTATGGAAGATCTTTGCCACTAAATAAAGCATAGCTTGTCTACAAATACCTGTACTGAAACTATTCAAGTCAGAGGGATGGGCATTCTGCCCTGTGGTAGAATCTGGGCCAGGATCTGTAAGCTCCTTCATGCAGTCCTGCGAAGAAAGTGGTGTGGTGATCCTCCTAGAAAGATAAGAGGCTATGTGATGCTAGAATTCCCCAGAGAGCAGTGAGAAGCTTTGCAAAACAACCCCCTGTGTAGCCTTCTGTGGGAATGAGGAAACTGGAGACGCGCTGCTGAGTGAAAGCTCGGCAGGTGTTCTTGTATTGATGGGCAGGAAGCCTTGAGAACAATAAAACAATGTCTTTATATGGTATTATTTGTGTGGTGGAAAGCAGATAGTATAACGAAGCAGATACTAATGACTGTTTAGCCTAGGCATGTAAACATTTAAATGTAGACAATTGTATGGCTCACAACAACATGTGGACATTCACACTCACAATGTCTGGGTAGAGAGCATGGCACGTGATCAAAAGATAGAAACTGCAAACTATTAGCTGCAAACTATCTGTAACCCCCAGATAGGACCAACCTAGCTATATACAAAGAAATCTCATTCTCCCCAAAATCTTGACTGGTTTGTCAACATATACTTGTCATTTTAAACATCTCAGAGCTCTCATGCAAACCAAGAATCTTTCTTTTTTTAGGTCACTGATGCTGACCAACAGAGATGATACTCTCTTACAGCATATTCCACATATACGCATCTGTTCTGTCACAGTTAAGTGTAACTTTATTCCTGGCAGAAAAGTCAGGATAAGAACAAATGCAGGTAAAAAAAATGTGTTTTCCAATGTGTCCCCATCTGCTGGGCTGTTCTTCCCCACTGCCATCACTGTTGTCCACCCACTGTTCTGAGATTTGATGTGCTCTGTCAGCCAAGGTTTACCACAATCTCTGCAGAGTTCATGCTGCACATTTCATTTTGTTTGTCATTCACTTACACTGTCTCTTTACATATGTCTCTTTACTGTCTCTTTACATACATGAGGGTGGTGGAGCACTGGAACAGGTTGTCCAGGGAAGTGGTTGAGGCCCCATCCCTGCAGACATTCAAGGTGAGGCTCCATGAGGCCCTGGGCAACCTGGTCTAGTTGGGGGTGTCCCTGATGACTGTGGGGGCGTCAGCCTAGATGACCTTTGAAGGTCCCTTCCAGCCCTGATGATTCTATGATTCTATGATATCTCACTTATTTCTTTTTCCTCTTCCTCTTCTTCCTCTCTATAGGCTGTTCTCAGCTCGCTTCCATTGACCTCCTTGCTGCTTCTCATTTTTTTCATTTAAAACTAACCATGTTTCATTGTTTAATTTATCTTACACTCATTTATACTCTTGAGGACTCCTGCTTCTCTTCCCAGCTCCTCCATATTCAACTTAAGATTCTTAATTGTTAAACATCCATCACATATACAGTCCTCTCTAAGTCCCTCATTGTTCACAGCTGAATGCAAACCACATCTCCAGCGACTGATGGCAGTACTATACTCACTTCAGAGCACTGTTTTTCATACAAAAACAGACACAAAGATAAACTGATGGACTCTTCCTCCTAGCATGATACAACAATTTTATAGAGAACCATGCAAGGAAAAGAAAACCATATGAGTTTGGTGGTGATAATGAATTTGCAGTAAGTGGTACAATACACAGAAAGGAAGTCCCTTTGCAAGCAAAGCTGTTTGTTGGGTGCACAGCCCCATTTAAGAATGCCCAGGTAAGCACTCCGATATAGAAAGATCCTTTCCATAAAGCTCTGTAATGAATGAAACAATGAAGGTTTTCAATTCTGTGCCCCTATATAAGCAGCTCAAAACCAACTAGATTCCCTATGAAAGCCCGTTGAGAGGAAACTGTTGGAAATCATGACCAGATTAATTGGAGAAAATTCCATTATAAGATTTGTAAATATTTTCTATTATTTGATGTATCTGAATTTTGGAATGTCCAAAGTTGAACAAGTGCTTATTTTTTTTTTTCCTAGAGTCCTATGCTGACATAAATCATCACTTTTAGGAGTAGCTTTTCTTATATATGACAATACTGAGATACATTATCATAGAATCATAGATTCATTTTGGTTGGAAAAGACCTTTAAAATCAAGCCCAATTGTTAACCTAGCACTGCCAAGTCCACCACTGAACCATAACCCTAAGTATCACATCTACACATCTTTAAATACCTCCAGGAATGGTGACTCAACCACTTCCCTGGGCAGGCTGTTCCAATGCCTGACAACTCTTTCAGTGAAGGATTTTTTACTAATATTCAATCTAAACATTCCCTGGTATAATTTGAGGCTGTTTCTTCTTGTCATATCACCTGTTACCTGGGACAAGGGACCAATACACACCTCACTACTACCTCTGTTCAGGTAGTTGTAGACAGTGACAAGGTCTTCCCTGAGCCTCCTTTTCTCCAAACTTAATAACTCCAGTTCCCTCAGCTGCTCCTCATAAGACTTGTACTCAAGACCCTTCACCAGCTTTGTTGCCTTTCTTTAGACACAATCCAGCACCTCAATGTCTTTCTTGTAGTAAGAACCCCCAAACTGGACATGGTATTTGAGGTGGGATCTCACCAGTGCTAAGTACAAGGGGACTATCGTTTCCCTAGTCCTGCTGTACACACTATTTCTGATACAGGCCAGGATACTATTGGCCTTCTTGGCCACCTGGGCACACTGCTGGCTCACATTCAGCCAGCTGTTGACCAATATCCCCAGATCCCTTTCTGCTGGGCAGCTCTCCAGCCACTCTTCCCCAAGTCTGTAGTGCCATGTGGGGTTGTTTTGACCCAAGTGCAGGACCCGGCACTTCTCCTTGTAGAAGCTCATCCCATTAGCCCCGGCCCATTTATCCAGTCTGTCTTCTGCAAAGCCTTTCTGCCCTCAAAAATATGTAGAAAGCCATTTCTGGCATTTTAAATAACCATATAATTACTTGTCACCAGCCTTGTTGAAGTTCATACCATTGGCCTTGGCCCATGGGTCCAGCCTGTCCAGATCTCTCTGTAGAGCGTTCCTACCCTCAAGCAGATCAACATGCCCAACATGGTGTCGTCTGAAAATGTTCTAAGGGTGCACCTGATCTCCTCATCCAAATAATTGATAAAGATATTAAGAGAACCAGGCCCAATACCAAGCCCTGGGAAACATCATTTTTAACTGGCCACAAACTGGATTTAACTGTATTCACCACCACTCTTTGAGTCTGGCCATCCAGCCAGTGTTTTACCTGGCAAAATGAATGTCCATGAGTGGCCAGTTTCTCCTAGAGAATGCTGCGGCAAATGGTGTCAAAGGCTTTACTAAAGTCTAGGTAGACAATTAGTAAGTCACCTTGCCACAGAAGGAAATCAGGTTAGTCAAGCAGTACCTGCCTTTAATAAACCCATGCTGACTGGGGCTGACTCCCTCATTTTCCTGTATGTGTCACATAATGGTACTCAAAATGATCTGCTCCATAACCTTCCCTGGCACTGATGTCAAGCCAATAGCCTATAGATCTGCCTTACAGCCCTGCTTGTAGATGGGCATCACATTTGTTAACTTTCAGTCAACCAGGACCTCCCTGGTCAGCCAGGACTGCTGATAAATGATGGAAAGTGGCTTGGTGAGCACATCTGCCAGCTTCTTCAGTACCCTTGGGTGGATTTCATCTACCCCCATAGACTTTTGCATGCCTAAGTGGTGTAGCAGGCTGCTATATCCATTTCCCCTTCATTCTGCTTCCTATCCCTGTCTTCCAGCTAATGGGACTTGATGAGCTTTATCCATTAGAAGGCTTTCTCCTGACTTTCCTGGAAGACCTCATGGTATCATAGCAATAAGCATAGCTAATAAGAGGAATTACTGGGTTCTCTTCACACTCAACTGGAATACAGAATCGGCAAGTTCTGCAAGTTATTCTTTCGGATTGCTACTGAATTGCGTTTGTTAATGAACCAGAGTTAATATTGCTCATTAAAGCTGCATATTGGAATTGTGTCAAGAGGCCTCAGGAAGAATGAATCTAGTTGTGATGTACAACTGGTGGTAACTGGTAAGGCCTGCCCATCAAAGAAGGGTTTAGTAGAGTAGAAAAGAAAAGAAATAGGGCTTCCAGAATAATAAAACAAAGTTTTGCCATGTAAAAAAGATCGTAACAGGGACGGGCAAGAAGTTTTCTCAGCATTCACCTTCTCTAGATTATTCACAGCTGTATTTTGGACAAATGCTGCTTCCAGTTCTGATCTGTGAAGTACTGCTAATGAATAGCCTCATTCCACTAAGAACTCTATATTTATTCCTACTCTTGCCTTCCTGTTTTTAAAGCAGTTTTTAATCTATGGCAGTACTGTATTTCTAACCTTGTGGTTATCAAGTTTCTTGACTGACTCTTATGAGGCACTTTATCCAAAGGCTTTTGAGAATCAAATGTCAATTTGTTTTACTTGTTCAAATTTTGAGCAAGTGTTTAGAATCTGTAATGTTTTTATTACAATTTAGATGATTTCATTATTTTTCAGGCAAACTGAACTGCCTTATAGAGAGACTTCTTTAAAATCAAAATTATATAATTGCTATTAATTATGTATATTTATTGTGGCATATTACATTTAGGGACTGCCCTTTATCCCTTCAGCACATTTCTCATTCTTCATATTTGTCTAGGACTAAATCATGAAACATTGTCAAAAGTAACTGAAATGATGGTGAAAAGTGATATGAAAACTCAGCCAACGACAATGTCAGCCTCTTGGTCTGCCAACACCTAGGAGATAAATGCAATACACTAATAGAAGAGGCTAACATGGCAGATATTACTGAGCCTTTGAAATATGGACTATCATCTTGTGGATGCTGCTAAGACATGGCATCTTATTCAAAGAGGAAAAATTGTATCACTAAAATAATATAGAACAATTAAGTTGTTGACATGAAGGAAAAGGACAAACTCTTGTGGAAAAACGTTTGCTTTCTGTACTATCTATTTTCAGAGTAATTTCTTCCCTATGTAACTTGTCCAACAAAACTGCCATGGAGCATTAAAAAAAAAATTCTTTCAAAAGAATATGCCATGACTGTTGATTTGTTGTCAGAGGATGAAAAGCATCTCAGACTCATACAGTCAGGAAAAATTTTAGGGTATTTAAGCTCAAATAATTAAGGTTCCAGGAAGAGAGAAATATAAATGTTGCCTTTTCAAGCTGAGAGGAGTTATATATACGGTAGTCAGCTATTCCTTTTTCCTATAAATTAGGATTCCTGCCACTCCTGATAGATAGATAGATGGATTGGCTTCTTCTGTTCTTTCTCTCTTTCTTCCTGACTATTCCTCCCCTTCTCTCCTTCTCTTTAGCTCTTTCTCTCTTTTGCTCACTTTCTTCTTTCCCTTCTTTCCTCCTTCATGGAGAGTATGTTTCAGGTTTAATGTAGTTCTTCTTATATTCAAAATATTAAAAAAATATCCCAAACTATTTCAAAAAAAGTTTTGGCAAAGACCTTTTTCGCTGTGTTTTAAAACCTAGAATTTACAGTAAAATCTTCCACACACACATACTCCATATCATCCATTTTTTCCCCATTTAGACCATTCCATTGTTCTTGGAGGAGATATTTCACAAGATCCATGTTAAATACTAGAAATGCCTTGCTTCTTTACTTAACACTCACTTTTTCATTTCTGAGCTTTCCTGCTGCCGTAAAAGCTAGAGTTAACTGTGTGGTAAGATGTCATTTATGTTAAGACATAACATAATCTCAAATACTGCATTCAGTTTTGGGCCCCTCACTACAGGAAAGACACAGAGGTGTTGGAGCAAGTTCAGAGATGGAAAACAAAGCTGGTGAGGGGTCAGGTGAACAAGTCTTATGAGGAGTGGCTGAGGGAACTGGAATTGTTTAGTTTGTAGAAAAGGAAGCTCAGGGGAGATCTCATTGCTCTCTACAACTTCCTGGCCAGAGACTGTAGCGAGGCTGGTGTTGGTCTCTTCTTCCAAGTAACAGTCATAGAATCATAGAATGGTTAGAGTTGGAAGAGACCTTGAAGATTACTGAAGCTTCAGTATTAGGAAAGATTTCTTCACTGAAAGTGTTGTCAAGTGTTGGAACAGCTGCCCAGGGAAGTGGTTGAGTCACCAGCCCTGGAGGTATTGAAAAAGACATGGTAAACGTGGTGCTTAGGGACATGATTTAGTGGTGGACTTGGCAGTGCTAGGTTAATGGTTGGACTTGATCTTAAACATCTTTTCCAACCAAAATGTTTCTATGATTCTATTATTATTTAGATGTCTTAGAAAATGTTGCCCAATGCTTTTAATTACAGCATTAGTACCATCATAGA
The DNA here is from genome assembly GCA_004320125.1 of Scolopax mira. Lineage (NCBI taxonomy): Eukaryota > Metazoa > Chordata > Aves > Charadriiformes > Scolopacidae > Scolopax > Scolopax mira. The sequence continues at coordinate 385,973 of BJBW01005342.1, read as the reverse complement.
CTTTTGAACATCCACTTGGGTTATTCCTTTCTCCTAACTCTTCTTCTAGGTCAGGTTAATATTGCACAATAACTACCTACTATACAATTACATGTGATCCCATGAGATAATTCTCCATAGCATAGTCTGGATTTTCAAATATGTAAGACTATACACTTTTTTAATAAGGCAGCTTATAAATTCTCATTCCAATGTGACTATGTGAAGGAAGTCTGCCCTCTTTAACAACAATATTTGCACATTTCAATTTTCAGAAAAAATGTGTTACATTAAACTTTCTTAATGGATGACAAGAACTGAATGTTGGTTTGAGATATATTTTCCTATTTACATAATATGTTATTTATGTTACAATAATGCTGGGTATTTTTTACTTGGTCATTATGCATATTTGTTATAAGGTTATGCTCTAAAAAAGACAAAACCAAACAGAGTGTAAGAGGTGGAAGAATTATCATCCCTATTTCACTAAAAATAGGGTCCTTAGGCACATTCAACAGTCTACCAAGGTCAGGTAGGATAAATCATGTCAGGCACTGATCTCAGGTCTCTGCTGTTGGTTATGCTTAATGTGTTGGTAGCCTTTCCCTCATTACTTCCTGGACTTTGTAGGAGGGTGAAACCAGCTGCTGAGAAAGCACAGTCCAGACCCACCATGGGAAGTCTATCCCATAAGGCCTACATAATGCTGCACCATAAACACAGCACAACATTAGAAAAATTAGCCCTCTGGGTCTGAAGAACTTTGGTGTTGAACCTGTTTAAGCTCTGGCAGATTAATACACCTCTTTGGGATAACAACTAAGTTTTCCAAGATAAAATGGGAAATTATTTTGAGCTGGTTTATGCTCAGAGACTCTTGATCAGACACCAAAGCTCCTTTTTCACCTTTTCTTGATAAGTATACTCATTTCAGACGCGTAATACACTGAGGTGCCCATTGATTTCAGTGAGAGCTTCATACCTCAGCATACAGTTTAGGAGAATGGCCTAAATTTTCACCAGAGTGTTTATCTATGATTGTCTCTTTTGATTGGAAAGACCCTTACCATGCATGAATTGGTCAAATTACTTCAGAATCAGGGACCATAGGACTCCGACTTGGAGTGTGAAGTACCCTCCAAGTACCCTCTCTCCAGTGTTGCAAAGAGAGTGGCTTTAGAAAGAGATAAACAGATTCTGCACCTGACTCAGAGCTGCAAACCCCCAGTGAAACTCTCTTGGGGAGAAAGAAATAAGCCAGCTGCAAGCTAGGGATTTTAATTTTGTTATCATGCTCGGGAGCTTAACAAATATTCAGTTGTTTATATTAATATATAGAGTGATCCAGAATTAAAACACCACTACCCGGTGCAGGTTTCATCCACAAGATTCTGGAGCCTGCTGTCTTGGGTAATGGTCTAAAATTTTGAAATTGTCTGGATGAATCTGCATCGCATTTACAAAAATGACTGAAGGCACATAGGCATTTAGCACACACTGATTTTTAGGGAAAAGAGGAGTGCTCTGAATAAAACAGAAGAGAAAACCTTACAGCAACTTGGGAAACAATCACCTGTCATCTTAGAACAGGGCACATAATAGACAATCTGCTTCAAGCCCTCTGTCACTTCCCCCGAATTTAAATTCAAAGGGAAAATATAACAATGTTATTCCTTTTTGCTGCATAAAGACTCCTTTCTACTCAACAAAAATAAGAAAAGATGGTTATTACATGTATTACTATGGCAATTTTAATCTACACTTTCCATTTTTTTTTCCATATCTGGAGGGCTATTGTATGTCCAGTGGTTCCAACGTATATACCACTTAACATATAATGCAAGAAACATACATCGTGCCAAAATCATTTAGTTTTTATTACAACTTTTTCCTTCCAATTTTCTACTTATAATGAGTGCATAAAAGACCCCTTTTCACCCTATTGTTTTTAGTCTAAAAGCCACTTTATTCTTAATAAAAGGAATAATAAGTGCCAGTTGTAAAATACTCTGTCAATCACTCTAGCACTTACAATTGTGTAACACCTTTCTTTAGGACCTCTTAGAGTGCTTTAGAAAAGATAAAAACAAATAAAATAAAATTACAATTACATTTAAATGCAGAATTAAACTAATCAGTTTTAGATCACTTAAATTTTGTTACTAAAGGTTGAAAAGAGACAATGTGCCTCTGAACACCCTGTAAGTGGTTGAAAGCTGCAGTAGCCTTGTCCATGCTGATCTTTGAATGAGCTATTTCAGAAGACCCTCTTTGAAAACAACCTGAATTGTAGCAGAAAACATCTTCTTTTGCCCTGATTCCCCATAGCCGATATTCTTCATCTTACATTAAATCAATTTTCCTGTTTTTCTGCTGCATATTGTTTCCTCTGTGTGCACTGGAGATCGGTGGTGATGGAGAATTATTTCCTGAGATATAAAGGTAAAATTTGGGTCCTTCAATAAATATTATATTCAGGTTAATCAGAAAGGTTGAAGAGTGACAACTGGGTGGGTTGAAAGCTCAGTACGCTGGGACCAATGCTTAGCTTGCATACTACAGATATTTAATTTAGGTTTTGAGATGACTGTGGTTTATAAATTCACAAAAGCAAAAAAATGAGTCAGAATAGACATTATCCAGTGATCAAAATGGCTGGCTTCCTTTACTAGTTAAACATGTTTGAACCACCTAAATTAGATACCTATAAGAAATGTTTCCATGTCTTTTCAAAAGGACCAGTGCAGCTGTTTTTCTTCCAATCCATACTTTTGCCTTCAGAAAGGCAGTTATTTTTGGTAGAGGAGGCCTCATTACAATGAGATCATAGTCCATGGGTTTATGAAACTATTTCGTAAATATAATGTGAATGTGACTAAACATAGTCATACAGGTGAAAAAGCTATTGTGGTTTTTAGTTTTATTTTGTTTTTACTAGCAGACAAATCAGCTCCTTAATATACGCTGCTTTCTTCTCTAAAAGTTCTTTCAAATTATAAAAAAAGTGACAATCATCTTAATTTAGTGGTAAGAAACCTGGTGAAGCAGATTATACCCATTTTCTTTCGTGCCTTAAAGTTCAGCAAGTCTGAGGGGAGTTTTTCAGCACTCTTTCAATGAAACACATAAAACACCGAGGAAGGCTATTAAAACTCATGCTCTGCTGAAACAGAAGGAAGCCATCTAGCCAAATCCCATGAGCCAGCCCACGCGATGCCTGTTATACAGTTGATCATCTGCAGTAGCCATAAATGAATAGGGAGATGCTGGGGGTATTTGGGGGGGTGTAAATGCAAACTGATCCCAATCTACTACCAACAAAAAATTAAACAGACAAAGAGAGTGGAGTCCAGCTTACCTGAGCCTCATGCCATCTGAGATGTCCAAGGAATTCCTGTCTGACCTCGACTGTTCAAAAAGGCAAAAGTATTCCCTAGTTCCTGTGGACAATTTGCCAGTCTCATAAGAACATATCAAGTCACCTTAAAAAGCAGCTAATTCCTATATTTAGGCAATGGAATGGTGCTATTGTCTCATGGGAGTTTCCACTGGTAGATATTTACTTGTAGATATTGGTTAGGTATCTTGAGCTTAATTTAGTTGCATAAACAAAGATGTCTAGTGTCATTTGAAGATCATTTGGGTGTCTTAGACATCCAGAGAAGGCTGGTATATGTGACATAGTGGGTCTATGCCCTTCTGGAGGTAGCTGGTGTAGGCCAGGCATGTTACCTTAGGTATTTTCAGATGGCAGTAGAGGCCTATATTTTTGCAACTGAAAGAAGTCCCACACCTCTGTTGATTATAAGGGCAATGTAACTTCCATGCTGCAGGCACTGAATGTTGATCTAGGTGTCCTAACCTCAAAAGGAATAAGACTCCCAGTAGCAAAGACATACTATCAGGGAGAGGGCAGTGTGCTGGAGGTATGGCCGCTCACACCCTTCTGAGCCCCAGGACGTGACCCTGCCATGTTGCTGACAGGGCCTCCTTCAACAGTTTCTCCTCTCCTCAGCTGCACAGTCTCATTCCCACGTCATAACCTCTGCTGTGCCAGCACAGCCAGTTGTGGGGCTCTGAAGTAAATTAGGAAGGGAACTGATCCATTTCTGGTGGGTCATTTTTCACTGGGTCCAGGTCCCTGACTGTGTTTACCACGCAGCTGCACAAACAGTGGTGCCAGCAGAGGGAAAGGGAGGAGGGAGGGGACAAGTGGTGGACAGCAGGAACCCAAGCCCCAAGTAGGCTTAAGCAGCCCTGCTGCGGCGTGTGTAACCACAGCCTTGGTGGCTCTCGGATCATGTCTCTGCTCTAAATGATTTCCTTTTGAAACTTTCCTTTTGCCTGTTCACCTACTGAGGCAGATCAGTCACTTGGCACCTGTATTTGCTTCCTGCTTTTCTGCTTCTGCTTTTTCTCATGGTCAGTGACAGCAGCACCATTACTCTGGCAGCAGTAAAAAATCGTCATTGGAATTCCTCCAGAAAAGGGCCAGTTGGTGCTTTTTATTTGGCCTGTGTCAGGGTTTTGCTGTTGATGTTCTTTAGCATCTTTTCTTTCTTTCACACAGTTAGTGCTTAAGGTAGCTGTTGCACAGGGAATGCACGCTCCCCATATCATAAGGTTTCAGCACGGGGATGAAATCAACTTCTAACTTCCATCTGAATGTGCCCATCATGTCATCAGTTCATTTTCAATATTTCCTTTGGCTTCTAAAGGGGACTAATTGTCCACACAGAGACGGTCATCCTGTAGGAAGATGCAAATTAATTTATGACTCATTGCAGTGGAGCTCTTGAAAACGTATACAGGATTCTCAGAGCAGGAGTCAATAAGATTTAAACATGTGCTTAAAATTAAGCATCCACTTAATTCCTTTGTAAACAGAATATTATACCCGCAGTTTATCCAGCACTAGTGCATCAAAATTTTAATTTAGATCTTGTCTATACAAAATGTGATATCAAAGTTTGCTTCAAAACTAACGAACTACAGTAGATTAAGGAAGAAAAATTTCCCTCTGAAATTGTCTATTTTTGAAGCCGGGGAATTAAATGCTCCACAACCTCTTTAACCAGAATAAGTTTTAAAGATCTGCTCTTTAAGAACAGTTTTTTAAGATTGAAACTTGCCTCTAAATTTTTGTTTACTATTCCAAAAATATTTTAGAGCTCTTAATGTACACATCTTAAAAATATTCAGTGTACAAGCTAATAGTCTGCTGTTTTAATGTTTTAATAATGGATTTCTCTATGTACAGCAATCTTCAGGTTTGACTCTGTATTAAACAAAGATGATAAAAACTGGTGAGAAAAGTCCGTCAGTGGAGAAGATAAGGAATGACCTGAAAAAGAAAAAAAAGATATATGTGATGCAGATATAAGAAGTCCAAACTCAAACTCCAAACCCTAGGATACTTATTACAACAAAGAGGCAACATAATACTTTAAAGATGCGTCTGCACTTTTTTTAACATAGAGATGTAAAAGATTATTTTCTTTAAAAAAATACTATATCATATTTGTAATTCTATACAACTTCACAGTATTAAGTAAAATTTTAAAACTTAAAACATGCCATTTTTATTAATGGTCCATTTTAAAAGCACCAAACATTTTGATGTCAATTACTAAAACAAGGTTTAACGCTGTCAAAAAGCATTACTGCTAAAAACAGTCATCTTCTCAGTGTTTTCATCTGCAAAGCATTACAGTTTATAAAACAATTTTAACTTGGAATACGTAACTCTCTATATGAAGGTTTCCATATGTTAAAAATTTTATTTGTGTGTTTGATTTTAAATTGCTTTGAAAAACAGACAGTTGAGGTTTATAGAAAGGAATCTTTCTTTTAGGAAATAAATGTCTCAAAAGTACAGGGCACCAGCAGTAAAAACATTCTTACCACAAATCAGAAACACATTGAGAAGTGTTTGTCAAGTACACCTTCTGAAACCAGAATTTGTTTCTATTTGCTGGAAAATTGAAAAATCTGTTGTATCTTGGCATGCCTGTTTGGCCCTGTCCCAGGCTGTTCATGCAGCAGTGGCATTATTGTGCAATGAGGCTTTCAGGACTTGTAAAGCTTTCAAGTTTCTCTTCCATTTAGTTTCTAAAATGCAATGTATCTGCCAATGGTCTGCATAGAACCAGCCGATGCTGTTGTTTTATGAAGTGAAAAGCAAAAGTGTGTATTCCATGATATTTTATTTTTAATAAAATGTGAGGTATTTTTAAGAAATGAAGACAATTAATCAGCGTCTCAGCTTCTGCATGGCACCTAGCCAGAAGCCACCATGCAGACAGCTGAAGTTTAGAGATTGTTTTTGCAAGGCTAATTTAAGGTGAACTTAGATGGATTCAAGATTTATAAGCACTACAAAGTCTTGACTGGAGCAAAGTTCAACTAAGTAATCCACAGCTCACTCTGCAGACAAAGTGCTGCAGCTGAAACTTCCCTGTGATTTAGTCTACAGTCAATGAGAATTTTCAAAACAGGCAGAAGGACTGAGTTTCACTGTTTCACTTCAAAGGTCTCCTAATAACTGAGAGGATTATACTCTTTTAACCAGTTAAGAAGGTTAGATGATTTTGAGTGAGTAGCTTTACATCCATCAATAATTCCAAGTTGAAAGTTTAAAGATATCATATGCATGTACATTCTTTAACTCTTTCAGGGTTGCAGCGCAACAATGCACCCGTTTGGTAGCCGCATCCAAACTGCTAAATAAATGACAGCTGTTTTTAAATTACTTTACTGAAGTGATCAGTAAGAAGATTAATTAAAATTATTCACTGAAACATTTAGTAAAACTAAGATCCTTTAAACTGCTTCGAAGTGAGTTCCTTCTTTCCCTGCTAAATAAATATATAATGCCCATTTAAGATCATTCTAGTGTGAGCTGTGCAGACTTTGATGTTAGTACTTTTTACCTCTAGCATGCTAATGCCATATGTATATTTTATCAAATTAGAAAGAAGTTTCAAATGCTCAGTTCCAGTGACAAAGGTACTGCCGAAGTAAAAAAGCTGAGGATTGTCAAACTAAAATGAAAAAGGTACATGCAGGAAATGGCTATAAATTTCTTCTTTTTACAGGGGAAGACAGGAAATTATACATCATAATAGTAAAAGAACTATCCTTTATCATATCAAGTGGTTCTTCTTAAGTTCTTTTTGCTCACGTTTGCCATTATTAGTGCAGTCAGGGAGCCCGGTTAATAAAGAATTACTTCTGCATTATATGATTGTACCTCAAATCTTCTGCAAAGAAGGCAGGGTAACACATGTGCTGTGAATTCTTAAAGAATGGCTGACAATTTATTGTGAGTTTTACATAGCCTATATTAACATTAGCATTAGCCCATAGAACTACCCCTAAAATAATTTTTAAAAAACTCTAAAAAAGACAGAAAGGCAATGAAGAAGTGAAGAAATGAAGAAAAGGCCATATAGTATTGCATGTACTGTATCAAAAAATCCCATTAATATTATTATTAACAATAAAAATAATCATCATTGTATTAATGTAATGCCTAGGAGTCATAATACTTTTTGAATAAAATATCAGAGACAATTGGGAAAGGTAATTACAATTTTGATTGATAGAAGGACCACCCGTATCTTCTATCTACCTAGCAAGACACACCACAAATGGACTTAATTTCTCAAATGGAAAGTTAAAGAAGTGGGAAACAAGTCAAATCTGCTATGATGACTTTTAGAAATGAGTGAAACCAGGAATTTTTCTCTTTAAATATTTTAGGCACAACTGCATCCTGCTTCATCAACATCAGCAATTTGCTTAATAATCTCACATGCTTAAATATGTAAAAACCTGCTAAAATGGGGACTATGCTTTTAAAAATCAGAATATTGAAAATATCTGATAGAATAAGTTACCAGCTTTCCTTTCTTAGCCATCAAAAAGAATGGCAGATGTTGATTTTTTTTTTGTTTGCTTTGTACATATAAGCTTTCGGGGCACTGACTATCTTATTGACGTGTGTTAGTGAAAAGCTGATAGATATTTGACTGAGAACTATGATCACACAGTAATTCAAATAAAACTTAAAAAGAACATAATGTCATTAGAAAGTCATCTTTACATTTCTTTAAGCACTCAAAGCTACCCTTTAGCTTCTGTACAAATTATGTACTAGGAAGGTGAAAAAAAGTTTTCATGCACCTGCTTAGAAAAAGTAATTTTGCACTGTGCTGTGGCTCCAAAAACGTGATCAGAGATACATATTTAAAACAGCTTTCACAGTAATTGCATAAAATATGTTTCCAAGTATTTATATTAATTATCTTCTTGTAATAAGACTTAGTGAAGTCATGCTCTGGGGGTTTTTTTGGCCCATTGGCTCTATGAATTCTACATTTTTGGCTTCTCTGTCTCCCTACCTAAGGTGCCTTTCTGGGTTTTGCCCCTTTATCTTTTGTTGTTCCCAGTTTCCCACAGTTTCCTGAAGCATTGCTGAAATAAATACATTAACAATTGTGAGACAAAATGGGCTGCAGCCCAAGTATTATGGGTAGGCAGTAGCCCTGGATGATTTCCGTTGAACTAATAGAAGATACAATTCAGTGAGATTAGGGAGATTTTTGCCCAGTCTGACACTTTGCAGGACTGACACCTTTTAATTTTCCAGTGTACCTATTGTGCATTGAAGCTTAGTGTGCATTCCTTGGGGCCTGCTTTTTGGGGAATACGCTTCACCCTAAGGAGAGGTTGCTTATATTTTAAATGCTTTGATAATTAGATGTTTCTCCTTCCAGAACTTTTAAAGAAAACTTTGGATTTCATTTTTTCTTAATGATATGCACAAAAATAAACTGAGTTGTTAGCCAGGTAGATGGGGTACAGGAGGAAAAAAAAAAACAAAAAAGACAAAATTGTCTCAGCGAACAAATCTGGAAGTGATGACTTAAAACACGTACCCTAGTGCAGTATTGATGTATTTGTTTCATTTCATTATTATTTTCCACAAGGTTATTTGTGTGTTTTTCATTTTAACCAGGACAAAATCAGCACTTTATGTATTGAGAAATCAGCTGCAAAGGCTGGGTCCGTTGTTGGTCTGTGCTGAAGGATCTCTTCTGCACAGGATGCACAATGTGATGTGACTCCTCAAGGGTGCACTTCAATCACTCCCAGAGAGGGAAGTTTTAGGCTGGGTGAATGGGAGTCCCTGTGAGCAGCACTCATACATTTTGCCCATCAGAAGAGTGGATAATGTGGTTTTTCATCTGAGATTTCTTAGGCATTCTAAAATGTTGCTTTTTTATCAGTAGGTGGTTGAGCCTGCTTGATATTGCGGCTGCTTTGTTAACCGGTGCCTGACTGCGTCACACAAGTGCTGTGGGTTTTGTATTATTAACGCGGTCCTGCACGGTGCTAAGCAAGACAGCCAGTGGGAATTGGAAATGCTGGGCACTTCATGAGACATGCTCAGCACCTTCCAGTACTGAGCCCTAAATAATGGTCTGAAATTAAAGCAGCATATTAAATTTCACAGTCTTCTTCATAATCAGGTAGGGGGAAAGGTCATGATTTATCCACCAATGCCTTGACACTAGCAAAGCTCCATCTATATGTATGAAAAGCAACCAAATGTAGTTTAAGAAATGTATTTTAAAAAATTGATCTAAGGACTGTAAAAGCATTCAGAAGTCTTTTAATATGCATTATTTTGCAAAAGTAGTTCTATACAACATAGACAGATAAGAACAGAATATATATAATATTTTATCTATGGCACATTAATCTGAAACAAGAATGTACCATCTTTTTAAAGCAAATAAAATGGACAATCTTAATCTATGGGAGACGAATATTTCAATCCTTTCAATCTCAAGAAATTGAGATTATACTGTGGTTTCTAGTCAGATAACTTCAATGCTTTAATTAATACTCTTTACAGAAGAAATATTTTTTTATATTTAAAATGAACAGGTTGGCAAATAATGAATTGCAGGCATACACTATGTGCACTTCCATGTTATTAATGTTATATTTAAAATTTTCTGACAAAACAGTAGTTTGATTTTTTTCATGTAATTTCTATGATGAAAATTCTCCAGTTATTAGGTAGGCAGAACTCTCATTGAAAACAATAAATGTGTTTTTAAAGAAAGATGTTACTAGGTTTTCAAATATAACACTCTAACTTTATTCTCTTAAACCACCTCAGTCCTTCTAGGAAATGGGTAGTGCTCTGTTGTATAGACTCAGTCTGGAGCAAGTAGTCCTTGCCTATCAGATCCTGCTGCTGATTGGGATCAGGAGTGGTCATGGAGGAATTTGACTTGATGTATATAATGACAATACAATCCTGAATAACCCTGCATCTACTCATTTCAGGTTGCTGGCTACACTGCTGAAATGCAGTATAGTATTTTAAGCTCTTAAATTCTTTCCCAAATTTAATAACAGATATTAGTCCTACTGAAATGAACAGGGAATGAAATCTAGTATTGAGTTATCCTTTTTGAAAAACAGATCTCAATTCCTTTTTACAATGTCCACCACCTCTTTTGCACAGTGGACCATAAAAAAAAAAGAAAAAATTTAACAAAGGGCTATAAGCTTTTTCCACCCAAAATAAAATTATTGAGTCATGTACAATATCGAAAACCTTTGAGATGTTATGAACTTTTTTGTCTCAAGCTTTGTCTCTTTCACCTGTCTTAAACAGTACATCAGGTGGGACTGAGTTCACCTAGAAGTGATGCTTGGAACAGCTGAGTATTTCATACCAGTCCATCTCTACAAACAATTCACACAAATTTAAAACAGAAAGAAAACCCACTGCTGCCATTCAGCAGAAGTCTATTACGAATCCCTAGGTGGCATGGAAAGCATTTAGACTCATTTCATTCACATGTCAGGTAAAGACTTTCATTTAGAAGTGAGATGAATGCTGAATAATGGATCTTTTGAATAATGTAATTAAGAATTCATTAAAGCACCCCTTAAAATAAAATCTCCAAAATGCAATGCATGTATATTTCCCCCCTCTAATGTACCAGAGAATCAAATGAATGAACAGAACATAATATAATACTGATGTTTACAAAATTTTCACATTTAAATTAGATGAACTCTCAATATAATAGAGTATATAATTTTTAATGGCTTCTGAGTAGGAACAATTAGGATTCTTGAAAGAGATTGGTTTTCTTGTTAGGAGGAAAATAAAGATAACCAGACTGGTGATAATATCTCTTAAGTCTGGCTTTTGCGATATGTGTTTACTTGAAAATCTTGACTCCACTGAAGTCTATGGAAATTCTCTCCCTGATATTTTTGTTATGTTCAATATTTATACTGGAGTATGTATATGCAACATATATATGTTGAGTAAGCAAGAATATAAAAAAATAATAAAAGGTGATATGGATTTCTGCCCCGACATTCTGATTTCCAGCAAAGCAGGTCTCTCCTGTGAAATGAACTCCAAGAGTTTTGCCACTCACCCCACCCAGTCACTGAGGAGATTTTGCCTTAACGGCACACCAAACAGGAAAGTGCAGAATGGGTCAACAAGCTGCTACTCAAACAGGTACTGAGTTATAAACTCAGCATTCACCTAGGGAGGACTAATGAGGGAAAAAAATATCATCTGAATGTCATGGGAGTGTATTCCCCATTCTTGCCTGTGGGAAATGCAGCATGAAAATTGCAGAGGGTAGGACCACCCCTGCTGAAGTCAGACTCCTTCCTGCATCTTCCTTCATCCTGTCCATGAGCAGGACAATATCCAGCATCAGGATATTGAAGCAAAGCCTTGGCTTTTTTTTCATGCTCAGCTTGAATTTGAAGGTGAACTCGGACTATTAGAGGGTAAAGACTTGATCCAATTTGTGCACATGGATATGTGCAGAGGGACAGGACCAGTTTGATGGGCCTTGACCTCTGACATTCAAGAATAGGAGTGTCAAGGAAAAGATACATTTTTAAGGATTTAATGATGACAGAAGTCCTTGATTATGCATAAGTGACTAAAATCAGGCTGGAAGTTAAATGTCTGACTAAGAATCTAAGCACACAAGACATTTATGTCACTGTTGAATACCTTAGACTACATGTCTAACTTTTACACAGCCAGGGTTAGTTAAGATGAATTTCATTTAGGTTTATCTTCAAAGAAAAGAAAAAAGGCTGATGAATGGATTGAAGAAGATGTTATTTTGACAGGAACAGCAGTACCCCAAAATAAAATGTGGAAGGAGAGCTGCCTTGACTACATTTAGGCTTATCTAATGCAAATTTCCTTCTAGTACTCAAAACACTTTTTTTGTTTTATAAAGAAAATATAGTTTATAGAAAGCAGGGTCAGGGAGGTCCAGGAGGACTTAATTCCCCTGTTCTTTGTTACATATACTAGGCAAAACATTAGAGGTCCTCAACAACTCAGAGAATATTGATCTACATTTTTAAGAGTGAAGTATTATGGCCCAAGAAATGTTTTCATCTATTCTCAGGCCATTTTCAAAAAATCTGTCTCTACTGTACCACAATAAAAATACAGTCACAATTATACAGGCCTCAGACAATGGAGATGCTTTCAATCCTTTATCTTGTTCCTTTTTTCTCTTTACATATACATATGCATAAATGTAGGAGGAAATTCTATCCTGCCATCAGTACTTGTAGTATTGCTGAATGAAAAAGCTGGCATTTCAGCCAGGTCCTGGTCCATCAAGTTTCTCAGACTTGAGGAGTCTCCATACAGACATGAAACATGGTCTCAATACACAGGTCACCCAGGTAGCACATATGGGAAAAAAAAACAGAACAGACTTCATTTCAACAGCCCACAGCCACACTTTCATTTTTAAAGAGCCAAACTTGGCAAACACTTATTGCTGAAAAAAAAAATGAGAGGTTTCAAGTACGCAAAGTTTTTTCTGAGCCTTCAGAAAAAAGTCCGCCAAAATAAAAGCAACATCAGTTGACATTATTACTAGATTAGTTTTCCATATGTGTCAATATGTGGCTTCCTGGATGATTTTGAAAGGCTCATTCAGTTGTTTACAAAGAAGATGGTTGTTATCTTCACAGGATGCAGATCAGTGGAAGTTCTCTGTCAATATACTGGTGTGTGAAGCCTCCTGAACCTTACTTTCTTCCATACGTTTGAGTTTATGTCATATATATCAATTGACTGTGTTTAGCATTGACCCCCAAATCTAAGATAACCTATTTTATCCATGTTGCTTGAGACTGGGAGGGCTTATGGAAATGACAGTTACATCTCAGCAAATATGTGGAAATTTCCAGCAGCCGCTTTCAAACTTTTTTGACTCAGTAGCTTGAAATTATCAGACCGTATGCAGTTTTTCTGTCTGCACAGCCAGTCCCTGAACTTCTCTTTGCCCCTGCTGCTTTCCTAATGGAGCATGCAAACCTTCTGCAATGCTAAACTCACTAGATTTCATAAAATTTGTGAAGTAAATCTCAGAGAAGATACTACAGAAGCGGAAAGTGTTCTCATTGCAATGTCACTTCTCGTGAGCAGAATGACTCTGCACTGAGAAATTTGAGGGGAGGAGCAGAAGTGTGAGAAGGAAGGTAGACAGTTGCCACAGACAACCACTTCCAAATTGCTCTTCTAAGTAAGACAAAACAGGTAATTTCTTTAAATCATTCCTCTCACAGGGAAGCTTCTTCCATTGTTGTGTAAGAACCTTCAGGTTATTACATTGCTACGTGGGATCCTATGGAGCCTTCAGCTCAGACCACAAGGGTCTAATGGATGATTCTGCCCTGAAGGGAAGAGTCCGTAGTTTCATTAGGAACACAGAAAAAAAGCTGTATTCAAGGGCAGTCCCCCGATGTTACTTGTAGTTAATCAATTGCCATATGTGCCAATCAGGCTAGGATGAGCTACAGGCAACTCTTTTTATTTATGGCTAAGAGACTGGGAATAGCCTATGCAGCTGGGAAGCCAAGCAGACCCAAGGATTTTCCACAAGCTGGCAGTCAAAGAGGCAATTTATTGAGCGAGAAACCCCAGAGCAAGAAATTTAAAAAAAAAAAAAAAGTAAAATAAGGCAGTGATATGTTTTACATTACAGAATTTCTCTTGGTATGGGTATCGGCTTCTGAATATTTCAGCAACATTGCATCTCATCTCTCATCTACATATCCATTGAGAAGTGTTCAGCAGAAATTGCCCTTTGTTCTGCAGCACAGAATTAAACTGACTTCCAACTCACTGCCATACTTGGGCCCTGAAAACTGAATACATTTTGTGATGATTTTAGAACGGTCTAATCTTTACTCTTGTCAAACTAAACTGCAGGATTATTATATGAAACTTTTTTCAAATGTCCAGATTAATCACACATAACAATCAATCTTTTATTCTACCCAATAGGGACAATCTGTTTTATGCATTTTTGAGGGTAAAGGGGTTATTTAGCAATTGAATTCTATGATTTGTGACACTTGTTTTGAATTACACATCATCTTGTCTTGGGAAACCACTAAAAATAAAATGTAACACTGTCTCCTCCAGAGGCATCTACTTTTGCCTTCCTTATATGCATGTATATCTATGTAAAATTTATGTTTACATATACATATATGTATAAAAGAATATTTTCTCACCTGTTTACTCATTTAGGAAAGAGGAAATATACAACATATTTCATATTGGCTTGATGTTGTGATACGGAATAAGTTAGAGCCAAGTGCTAATATCCAGAATGACGCACTTCCAACCATTCATTTCAGTGGTCACGTCTGCACACTGTCAATTGCAAAACTATAAGGTAAGTGCTGCTTGTATTTTAAATTATTATTGCTTTAGAAATACTACTACCATTAAAATAAGAAGAGACACCAAGTTCTTTATACACTGAGGACTGAATCTTTAACTTTTAGGTTCTACTTTATAATATAGTTATTATTAAATAAATGCTAAACTAGGGAACAGTTCCCTAGGCTTCTAAGACCATTTTGATTTGTCAGTAGCCCAGATTCTTTCTCCACAGCTCTAGCCTGTGGAGAAAGCCAGCCAAGAGACTGCCTGGCCTGGCTAAGTCACGGCTTGAACACTGGAGACTGAGGATAATTATAAATTATATATTATGGAATTAGTTACTGTACATACTACGTCCAAAGAATAATCTGCATGTTGTTTACCTGGTTGTTAGATTTCTGCATTTTTTCCTCTATTTAAATATATGCTATGACTCACCAAAGCAAAGAAACTTATACCCATCTTTAAATTGTTTATCCTCTGCAGTAAAAAAAGCTACTTCCACTTTTTACGGTTTAAAAATCACTGATAATTGTGAATCATCAATAGTTGAGGCATCTGCATAAACTGTGGTATATTGAAAGAATTGGACCAACGTATCACTTAAGTATGAGATGCTCTTTAACCACGTGAATAGTCTCATCACTGGGAAAAAAACTATTCCAGTGTTATTGTCCATTTTAGTGCTATCTGTTCATTGTGAAAGAGACTTATGAATCACAATAGAGATTGTGGAACTTTTGCTGGATAATTAACACCTTTCTGAAAACATCTTGGCTACATTTAAGGCTATTTTGCTCTCATTCAGGCAATATGCTTTAAGTATAGGGAGTGTGATCTATTGCAACAAAGTCTTTAAAGAACAAATCAAGACGTATTTAGATATTTGCTGTAGGTAATATGATGAGATTGCCAAGGAGACAAAATGGTTATCCCTAGATAAAGAGCTGAAAACCTTAACAATCTTACAAAATATTGTTTTCTCCTGATTTTTTTTCCCATAACCTCATTTTCTACCCCTTCTTCATTTCTCAACTGCTGAAAGAAAAATACAAAAGAAATGTTCATATAGATAACCAGTAGGATGCCAGAAAGGGTCTTTTTCAGTCAGAAATGGTGTGGTGCGCTCTGGATAATCAATTGTCCCTACAACACTTTAGGATTTTTCATGCACTGAGATGCAAACTGAGCAATTTCTTCTTTTTTTTTTTTCTCCTATGCAGTTTGTTAATACTGGAAAGGCAATTGGACAGTGGGGCCTCCTCATTCTTGGCACTATTTCAAAAGTAACTTGAAATGCCCTGACAGCAGTTCTTCTCACAAAGTAAAGTTAAGGTTGTGACACGGACCAACAAAAGGCTGACACACCACCGTTAGCTTACCCTGTTGTGCTTAGGTAATGGTGGAGCTTCAGATCTATGTGTGATGTTAGCATTATATGTTCTTCAATAACAAGGCACAAGAGGATGAATTGAATGTAGAATGTCGTCTTTAACTTTGAATTTCTAAGTTTAGGCTAGCTTCTTTCTTTAATATTAAAGACTGTCTCTGCATTAATTATACAAAACCATTGATAACAAACATCTTAGTTCCTCAGAGATGGTATAAAAAATATTTAAGTGTAATATTTTCAAAATTAGTATGCTCTGCAACAATGCAGCAATAAAGTCACTGGAGTGGTCTTTTACAATCTTGGCCATAAGCTGGCATCCACAATCAAATTTCCCACCTGTCCAGCAGTGTTCAAAACTAGGATTTTGATCTAAATACATTTCTGGTTTTAACTAACCAAAATCCCACTATAAATTGTTTCCCTTATAAATTTCATGGGACAGTTAATCCAGACCTGGAATTTTGGGGCTGAGTTTCACCACAGCCATGGTAAAATAATAAAAATAATTAGATGGAGTACAGAACAAGTAATACCCTTATATTTTTGTAAAATTGGCTAATATCAATCACTGTGTAAACCACTCCTGCCTGTTAATGCTTAGCAGTTTCCAGTGTCTGTAAAAAGAGAACTCACATGTTTCTTTGTAAAGCCAAAGAAAAATTGGCTCCTCAAAGATAACAAATTCAGTATTTTTATGCTCTCCAGTTACTTTAAATCAAAGTATTAACTGTGCTTCTCTTCTTACATTCCCTGTGTTAGTGTATTAAGGGTTTTTTTTCCACAAAAATATCTTTAACTCTGTTATTTTTTATGTAATTATATAAACATACTCAAGAAATATAATTTTGCAAGCTTTTAGCTGAACTGGTTGCTTTGAGAGTCGGTTCACATATAGACTAAATTTTCTGGATGGGATAATGACAGCTAAACATAACACACCAGTGTGTTGTTTTTCAAAAAGGAGAAGGATGCCATTCATTTCACTGCCTGGTTTTAGGTGATTTAATAGTCATTGGAGGTCCTGTGTCTAGGAAGAAAAAGCTCAGATCTTTCAGAATCACTTTCTTGGAACCTTCCTTTCTTCTCATGTTAGCATTTCATTATGTGGATGAGGTATAAGCTTTAATTCCTGGAGTAGGTACTCATTGTTCAGAAAATTTGCGGGCAGAACAAGTAAAATTTGCTTTGTGAGCTCCCTGTGGGAACCAAACGACAAGCTCTGTCTTCTCCACAAGAGGAAATAGCTGGAATAGTATTATCCAGTTCCTGAGACAACACATTTCACCCTTTCCTTTTATCTCTTTACCCCTTCCTCAGAAATCTTGCCCAATCTATAGCAAGCATCTTTCATCTTTGACTCTTGATCCTAAAGCAATTGAGAATAAATGCTGTTAAAAAGAATATCACAGAGTATCCTGTAGGATTTGGTCCTTTAAGGTAGGGTCATCCTGGGGGAGATGAGGGAATTTTCCTTTTCTCAGGAAAAGAAGTTGTTAGGATGGAATTTGACAAATATTGACATCTGCACCTGTGCAAGTCCTCTTTGTCTTCCTTTATAGTCAGTAGAGAGAAACTGGCACTTCTGGGGTGCAATTAATGTCATCCTTGGATAGAGGTCTCGAGTAAGTGAAATTAATCCTCCCCTTCCATTGCCCCCTGGAATAAATTCAGATTAATTCGGATCCTACCTGAAATTAGGTGGATAGTGTCCATACTAAATTTATATAATCTGCCCTAAAATTACCAGCATTAAGTAGGGACTCCTGAAGTTATCAGAGATGAAAACTTTGCAAGAATTTTTATTTTGTATGTGAATAACCTTGAAGTCCCATACATTGCACCTTTTAACAGCACCAGTATTCAAAAATATTTCCTCACTTGGCCCACTCAGATAGCTGTGACAAAATCAGACATGGATGAGGTGGCTAATCAGAAGCAGAGGGGTTATTGAGGTATATGAAGCATAGCACAGAGGTTTGGGGAAAAAGACTTGTTGGAAAAAAAAAAAAAAAAAAGAAAAGAAATATGTTTTCCTTTCATCATATTCATTGTTCCTTATAATCATCTCAGCTGAAGCAGAGAGTCTTGCTTATTTGTTTTAGAAATAACCCATGGTTCTTGCATAAGAAAATACATTAAGTATTCTAAAAATTATTCCTTTTCTTCTCTGTGAAGCAGAGAGTCAGGGGTCAAATTCTCAGCTGCTGTAATTCCCATTGGAGTTATTCTCATTCATTATTGAAATGGGCTAGATCCTGGGCTCATGTAAGCTGCCGTAGCTGTATTGAAGTCAGTAGAAATATGTTGATTTTTTAGTAGATGAAAAACTGGTCCTTGAAATACAATAATTTTGACTAATCTGAGCACTCCAGGCCAAATTATTTTCAGTATTTAGCAATGTCTGGCATTTTCTTTAGGAGTCTGTTTTACCACCATTCAGTGTGCCTAAAAAGGAAAATCCCTGCAAAAGTGTTATAACAGTGAGTGACAAAACAACAGCCTCAGTGTCTGCTTTCACTCTGCCCAAACAGATTTATATACTAGTCTGTTTGAGGACAATGTTTTGCCATTTGAAACATCTCCTCTGTTGTTTAGTAACAGTAGCAGAGTCAGTGGCACAATTTTTTTTAACATTAAGAGGCACTATAGTGAGCAGACAATCTCAGTGGAATAATGCACTGGTGCAGAGGAGCACTAAATCAAATGATAAATTGAGTGTAACATCGATTATGTTAGCTATGCATAGAAATATATACATTTGATGGTCATTATGACACATGAATGTTCATGATGAAAAGTGAAAAATACATTTCAAGTTCTGTATATGTGAAAAACTGACAATGATCTGTAATTTGCGTCTAGCATTAAATTCCATAAATCTGCTGGTGTTTTCAACATTGAAAGCCTGATTCTAAATGGAAAGGTCATTATCATTATTAAGTTTTATAAGAAAATCAGTACGTGTACTAGTATCTATTTAATAACTGAGACATCATGAATGTCAGACTTAACACACTTTGCTGGGTGCTAATAACTCTTTAAGTGTACCCTTGACTCGAGTCGAAGGCAGTATTGGAATTTTTATATTATCTGAACTGCCTGCTAGCATTTAAAAGTACTTCTATAATAGCCAGGTAAAAATATAGTGGCTTCACACAACTTTACCTAATTTTGCTCCTGTTTCAAAGGTTAAGCTAAACTCCTTGCTCCCCCCTTGTATAAGTACTGGATGTGCAGGCAGCTGAGTCACAACGGACCTGTCCTACTTAACCATTCCCTTATTTTTATTGGAGCATATTGTGCTTCCTGAGAAAAGTATGTGTCAGTAATGACAACACAATGAAGCCTTTTTTACCCAAAATAAGTGCCTAGCAAAACAATATTTACATCAGTGTCAAAACTGTTTTTTAAAGGTCTTTGTGGAATGATGTTATCTAAATATAAAATATGTATTTACTCATCATTTTTAATTTTTTTGTTATTCTCTCAATATATTATCTCTAATTCAAGTTCCAGACGTAAGATCATACAGCTTGTTTCCTTTTCTAGTATATATTTAAATTAAAAATTGGAAAATGTAGTTTCTATTAATGAGTTTTGTAGTGATCTTTTAGTATTATGTCCCTAGGCGAGTTCCTTACTTGATATGAAGTCCTCATAAGAGGTGCTTGTACACTTGATTAATTCATAAATGGTGTTGAGGGCTGCATATTTTCACAATTCCTGTTAAATCATGGAAGTCCACTATTTCTCTGTACAATGTATTGCCAATTGTGATGCCCACATTATACACCTAATCACACAACTCTACAAGTCCCATATTTTCCAAGTATCCTCATCTATGCAACATCCATCTTCTACGGTAAAGGTCAAGGTCCCTTGGCAATATCTTTATCAGTTCTGAAGGAAAATAGGCAGACAAAGAAAATATCCAGTTTGCTGAAAATTTAAGATCAACAATAGCAAATGAGTAGCCAAAAATATCAAAAAGGTTTTTATCACTGATGATCTCTGTAAGGCATGACAATACAAATGTGTTGATATATCTGTAGATGTTTACTTAGACTTTAGGATGGGAGGTAAGGCTAGTTACACATGCCCATGAAAGTTCCAATACTCTTTCCTGGCTGATACAATATAAGTCTACTGGAAAAAAAGATCAGAAATATAAATCCAGATGTTTCTTGCAAACAATTTGTGTAGACTAGCAGCAGTTTTGTTTTGTTTTGTTTTTTAATGAAGACAAAAACATGACCACTTGCCAACGTCAGTGGGCATGAGGGAGGGATGGGAGGGATACAGTTAGCAAACTGGTTTGCCAGGTATTCAGGGAAGGGAACAGAAATGGGCAAAAACACTGCTATAATACACTCCTCTGAAAGTTAGATGGTTGCTGGCTATGTACTGCAAAGGAAAACTGGACCTTATTTATTTCTGTGCAAATAAGATGTCAGTTGTTAACAAATTGTTTTGCTAAACACACAACTTTTTCCATATTGTTACTGTTGCTACTGTAGCAGGAGCTCTGTTGCCCTACATACAGAGGCATAAAAACACATGGGCAATCTTATTCTTCAAGGCAGTAGACCTTTAATTTTATTTTCATTCAGGACCCGGAAGAAATTATCTGGCTGTCTAACCTTATAGCCAAAGATCTTTACCTCATAGGAGATACTTGAGTTTCTCAATTCTCATCTGCAAAACACATCATTTTTGAAAAATGATAAAAATATTCTTAAGGCACAAAGAGAAAGCTAAGTTGCTGGGTTGATTTCTAGTTTTTTGGTTTTGGTTTTTTTTTTAGCCATTCACTTTTTATGTTATTATGGGACAGGGAATTCAAAAAAATATGGCAGCACCCCAGCAGTATTTAAATGAAAGACAGAAGTTTACCATGGCCAAGACTTCGAGTCATTGTGTATCAATGGGTCAGACCACCCTAGAACTTATTTCCAGATAATGCCATTTGTCTCTCTCTTCTTGTGTTTAAAATATTTAATTTTAAACTTGGTTTTAACTTGAACTCAGTTTCTTTTCCTGATCTAAATAAGCACAGGAGATTTTCACCAAATGTACTTTCTACTTCATTTTTCAGACACTTGTCAAATAATGGGATGCTCAATGTGGTCAGCTTGGTTGTAAACTGTGCTAAAAAAAACCGAGAGAAGTCCTGGCACTGACAGAACTGAACTAAAAGAAAAAATGCATTAGCTACTTTACTTTGAAGATCTAAAAACATACGCAAGAGCAGTTAAAAAGTAAAACTAAATAAAAAGAAAAGAAGACAAAACTGATAAATGAAATTGAAAGAGATACAACTTCTTGTGTCAGAAAATGTGGAAGCAAACTAAATTTAGAGGCTACATTCAGGTAAAGTCTTAAGGATGGGTGTAACTTTGAGTTTGTGAACAGCTGTATTAGCTCAGGTAAGTTTGCTCAATTGCTTGGAGACTCGTGTGTGAATAAGGTACTTCACCGAATCAAGGCCATTGTGCAAGAAAAATACAGTGTCAGTGTATAACAACCATGCTCCCCAGGAAGGAACTTTTTTGTGTGAAAAAGAAGTCTTGTTACAGAGGCTGCGTACGATTGGGCTGCACAGTGTTCTTTGTTTCAACCCACTAGGGTGCTGTCTTTTCCCATATTATTATTATTGCATGCTCTGTAGTAATTTAACATCTCAGAAAGCTAATAGTTCTCCTTAAATTGTAGCCTGCATACCATTACTGATAGTTACAGTAGAGTGCAAAGTCTATTTGCACACTACACATCCTATAGTGGAGTCTTTTGCAAATCAAAGAACATCAGTGGAAAACCACTTTATGCCCAACATCTCAGAAGTACTGGATCAAGTTCAGCCTCTGAGGTATGTAAAGAAAAATCTCTTTGCAACTTGTGGGTGATGCTTCTGCTTTTACCAGTAATGAGATACCAAATATAGTCTATTGCATAAGTAGTACCACAGATGCTTCAAAAGGGGGCAGAGCACTGTCCCTGTTGCATCTGATTTGTGCCACCCAAATAGCACAAGGAAACTTGGAGCAGTAGTACACAATGAGGTGTGTTTGGCACTGATAGCTTTGTCACTTATAGCAGAAATTAGACTCTAATCGAGAAAATGGGCAAAGATGCTGTTTTACTGCTTTACTGCTACTTCTTAGAGCTACCATAGTACAATTTAGTTGTTAGGGCACATATGGGAAGCTATACTATGGTCTAAAGGAAGCTTACAGTTTGTTGTACACACAGCACTTTGTGATTCAAGAGTGCTCCAGTTATACATGTCCAAGCAGTGTGGCAAGGGCACTTGCCTTGGTTCTTCTCCTAATACCATCTGACATGGTGCCCTGGGGGTTGCTGCTGGGAGGCTGGGTATTGCCGAACTCTTAAATGGTCAACCTTCAGTTTTGCATATCACCATACGAATGGAAGATTAAGCAAAATGTAACAAGGCTTGCACTTAGAAAAATAAAAAGGAGCTGACATCCTGCTTAACTGCTTTCACAGAGATCCAACAGAGGAATGAGCACAAATTAGAAACTTCTAGGGCAAAAGCAAAACTCTGTTCTTTACATTGACAGAATCAGGGCATGATCCTGCCCCAAATTTCCATCAAAACAGAAAAGTGTGGGAATATAACACTGAATAATTATTCGGATTACTGTATAGGCCTGACATGAATACCAAGCAATCAAGACTGATGGTCAGGAGAAGGCTTCAGTGGCTGCTCAAATCAGTTGTTGGGTGCTGTGGGATTAGCGTATAAAAAGCCATATTTCAAATACAAGAAGCTATGGCTTTTATAAAGCTTTGGAATTTACTACGTGGTCTAGATGCAACTGGTAGTAAAAAATCTCATGTCTTAAATTTCAGTGATCTTCCAGCCTATATTCCAGGTTAATTCATCATTTGTATAGTAAACATCTTAACAATCATGAAATGTCCTTGAAAAAAAGTCACATCATGATTTCTCTGGATAATTATGCCGCCATAGATAAACTGTTCTGCTACCTGTGATTAGGGTGCATCCAGGTTATTAATTTAGTGTACTGTGACAGTTTTTCCTGGTTCCAGTTTGCTTTGCACTTATACCTGGGGACTTGCAGTGTACACACTAGAAACACTAGACTCTGAGCAGTTTCCCTCTTGGTGGAACCAGAGATGAAGCCCTCTAGAACCATAGAGGCAGCCCTCTACCGTGTCCCATCACAATATGGACACAAGGCCATATTCAGCATTCATCTCCAGGTATGTGCCCTGAACAGTCATTGCTGTAAAGGGTGTAGGGTCCTAGAAGCAGAACATGTCTTGCTAAATCAAAGTCTGGACCTTTCCTCTTTGCACTACACCATATGACAACGTAACCATGTCCAAAAAGTCAGCCCAGGTTCCTCAGCACTTCAGTTTGCAGTGTAGATAGTGTGGTGGACTATGAGAATGGACTGACAATTACCATCGTTGCTGTTATATCACCTTTGCCTGCAATTATCTAGTGCTTCCTTTTGGGAGGGGCAAGAGGGGAAATCATGTTCCCCTTCTAGTTGCCCTTTCCTACTTTGCCAGGCTCTACAAACTTGTTGGTAACCAGAAGTGAGTCTACCTTTACTCATTCTCACTCACACAGGGGTTTAGTCTCAATCTGTCAATATTTTCTATGTGACTGAGCAAGACAATGTGGCTATGTTAACATTTGCAAATAGTGTGGAGCAAAAGAAGCAGATCTCTAGAGTAAAACAGTTGATTCTGAGGACCTAAATTCTTCAATACACACACTTGTTTATTTTTTTCTTCAGAGTAGCCCTAGTTTGGTGGCTTTCAGTTTGAGCAGTCAGCTCTTTTGTGGCTGGAGAACATTAGCATCTGGGTGCATCTTGGGGTACCATGTAAAGCTATATAGTCTTTGAAGGTAATTCACATGAATGACAGTAGCCAAAATTTTGCTCTGTAGAAGCTTTATTATAATTGCTGATATTGATCGTGATCTGGATGAAAACCATTGGGTTAGACAGTCTGTAAATTCACAAAAATTTATCACTTCATCCATAGCTCTGAGTACCATGAGGAATGGCAGGGTCAACATGAGAGGACAACCAGCACTTCGACTAGTTAGAAGATTATGAATCAGAGACTTTGGTAATGCAAATAGCACCAGATAAATGGAATAGTAATCTCAAAATCTTTCTTCACTCAGACAAAATCTCCATTTATCTCAGATCATTTGTTTTGACAGCACTAGAAACTGGAAAAAAATAAAACCGAGGGAGTGAACATTAAGCCAAATATTGAAAGAAGTATCTTGCAGCTTCCTGTGTGTATTTTCCTCTCCCACCAAACGTTCCCCGTCTTAGCCAACTTTTGTCAACTCTCAGTTACCAGTACTGGATTACAGAAGATTTAATCCAATGTGAGTGATAATCCATCCCAAAATTCACAGATTTTTCAACAAATAGTGGAGGAGGGAATGTCTGTATGTCTGTATGTCTCAGAGTATAAACATTCAGCCTATTACAGAATAAGATTAATTAGATAAACTTTGAATTTGTCCAGGAAAGCATTTAATACTGAAGATGAAGCAAGAGAGACAAAAATGCAGGGGGAAAATTCTTGGCTCTCCTAAAGTCAATGAGAGCTTTCAGAGGAGCCAGGACTTCATCCTGTATGTTTTGTTTTTCTTCAGATGTCAGTTACCTGCATACATCATAAATACGATGTGGTCAGAGAAGTGTACAGTGAATGGCTGAAACAGTTAACAAAATCAATAAGTGTGGGGAAAGTAGATGAAAACATAAACCAGACTGAGATATTTTTTCCAGACCAAGATTTTTAAGTCTTCTGTATTTTGTCATTTGTTAAACCACAAATAGTTATAAACAGAGCTGCAGTTCAGAGAGTCTTTGTTTCTAACATAAACAAGGTATAGGGCATAGCTCTGTATGTCAGCCAAACATGACTATAAGTTACAAAATGATATATATGTATAAAAGAAGTGTCAGACCCTAATTGAAAAATTGTATTTGGACATGAATAAATATAAGGAACACACTTAACTCCAGAAAGGCAGTAAGTGTTTAAGAGAAAATAATGTAATGCATACATTAAATTAATGTATGCATTATAGTGTATCTGTGAAATTAATTTAATTCAATATACTAAAACTCAGAAACTGGGGAAGTTTGCATTACTTAGGTATCACTATTCATACCAGTGTGTCTGTCCTACTTGTGAAATCTTGTACTTATAAAACTTATAAAATTTATACTGAACATATACAACTTTTAATCTAACTAGATCTAGGTAAATAATAACAGACTGTATCAAATTGGATTCAATATAAAACAGAATTTATTTTTTAACAAAAAGCTTTGCACAATTGTTAATAGGAATAGTATTTTAATCTGAAATGGCTGTATTTCTTAATAACCAGATCATATCATAAAACACCGAATCTGGAAAGTACTCATTTAAATAATTTTTTTTTTCACTTAATTTACTATTTCCTAAAGTAACATTTTCTGAACATCATGAACGCTTACTTTCAAATCATTACTTTAAATTCTTTTACAGTTTGCTATTCAGAACTAAACCAAAAAAGCTCTCAGAATGGTATGTCAGCTCACAAGTGTTTTGGTGCTACAGACTCATTTAGAGGCATACCGGGTCACAGCAACCACTGCAGTAAACAATGTTCCAAACTTCCAAAGCCTGCAGAGGTCAGTATAGCAACATCAACAAGAAATAATATAGCTTCACTGCATAGATTTAGGAGTCACAAATATTTATTGTTAAAACACAAAAATGATGCATCGTTCTGTCTGTCACTGTAACTGTGGGACTACTATGGCATGTGATGGTTACTCCTGCAAACCTTATATAATATCGGGGATGCTAAAGGTTTTAAAGACCTACCTTTGCATTTGCATTTGCTAATTATAAAAAGGTTAAATAAATTTTTCTTGAGAGAGTTTGAGAAAAGTTGGATGGGCATTATGGAAAACTTAAGCACACTCTTCGGAAGCTGTCTTCTCTATGTTGCCCTGTCAATGACCTTCACTGTGACATTGAAGGAATACCCTCTGTGTGGGTGAGAAGTAATTTGCTTCAATAGCTCTTTTGCCCCAGACATGTATAAAAATGAGACTGTAAACCTATAGCCCATGTTTGCTTTGGCGCTGACGGAGCTGACACCATCAAAGTCATTTGGAGCAGAACTCTTAGATGTTTGTGACCAACTAGACCAGGACAAACGATCCAGAGAGTAAATGTTAAGCTCCAAGCAGGATGCAACAATATCTTCAAAACTGAAAGGAAGTGACAGATAAATAGTGCTAATCAGGCCCATGAACAATGTAATACTAATTTTATTTACCCTCTTTGCCAGATTTTCATGACCTGCCCGCTCATGCACTAAAAAGCAGTTACATTAGCCTTTCACTGCACATCCTCAATCTTATATTAAAGAATAAGCAGACATTCAGACATGACTTTGGGGTCCATAGAGAAAGATTTTGTGAGACACCAATTGGACTTAGACATATATGATTTGCATCCTTCAGAGCACTCCACTTAGGTAGGCAAAAGTAGATAGATGATACCCACACCACAAAATTCCCCCTACCCCAAAAAGCTGTTTATAAATAAAATATTTTTCTTTCCAAATTCTACAAAAGTTCTGGAAAAAAAGTTTTTATCTCATCAATACACAATGTGTACTCTTGTCTCAGATGTCCAGCACAGCATTAATTTTGCAAGGCAGATACTGGTATACTGAAAATTGTTCTGCGTTCATTTTTTCCTGTTCCTTATGGACAATCTTATAATGCAGGTGTTCGTATCTTTACACCTACAATTTATCAAACAAAAATGTGAATTGCTTAAAACTTAGTAACTTTAGCAAAACCATCTGAAACAGAGAAACCATCCTGAATGAGTGATGGGTCAGATGCTCTGCTGCTTCTATTTATGCATCTCTACTTGAATTTAAAGAAAATTGCAGATATATCTGTGGCAGTGGGAGGATTACATTTGAACTTTCTTGGCCTTAAGAGATCCATCCTGAAGTGCACATTTCTCTGTCTATGCATATATATAATTCCACAGAAATTAAACAGAGTTGATGTCTGCATAAATCCAAGATGGCAAAGTGAAATGATAAATGATGAAATGTGTCTAATTTCACTTATTGACTCTGTAAATCTGCTTTTTTGTAGTAGTAAAGATTAGTAGTGCTTACATACATGTTAGTTGCTCTCATGTTTTAGTTATAATGTTCTGCTACGTAAGAAAGCCGTGAGTTTGGGTATCCAAAGTATCAGGAAGATTTAATGTAGCCTCATCAAAACCCAGTCAAAAACTATCCCTGAGAAGCTGATAAGAGCCAATTGTAAGAAATTTAATGGGTGGGAGGGAGGTCACAGAGAAAAAGTTGAAATGTATATTAAATGCCAGCCTCTACTGAAATGGTTTGTTGCCCATAGCAGCACTCGCATGATACTGAATCAAGTACCTGCTTCATGTGGTTCTTGCAAAACCAAATCTAAGGATTTCTTTCACTGTTACACTCATAATTATGAGAAAGACAAAGAAATACAGTTCACAACCTGGCTTCTCATATTGTAGGTATTGACATGGAGTTTTTGCCCTGTATATTTTCAAAAGAATTGTATTTTGCCACTTAAAAGACATTACAGGAAGGCATAAACTATATGTTAATGCTTTAAAAAAAAATACCTCACAGCTCGTGTCTTAAATCAACATATTCAAATAGTAAAGAAGGCTTAAATAGACTAGACAATTCACAGATTATTTTTTGAAGGTTATGCACTGAAGTGAAAAGTAAAAAGTTTTCTAAAATAATCATAAACGAGCTTCCTCTTTGACATTCTGTTCATGCATGGCAGATCTCAGACCAACAGCATAGATAAAGGAATTTTGGTCTGAACATGGAATAAAGTGCAGTGACTTGAAGTTCAAACAAGAAAGGTAAAGGTAAACAAGATAGAGAAGGTAATATAGAGCTTATCCTCACAACCTTGTTTCTTATTCATTTATTTCCCCCTGTGCAGAAAGTGTGGATGCAGAGTGAAGATGAAGGGGATCATCTGAGAAGAAGTGCTTCATCCTCACTTTGCACAGACATGCATGACTGTTCCTAGTTCTAATTAATTAAACTCAGTCCTTTAAAGCAAATGAGACTTAAAACATTTGTGATTTCAGTAAATTCAGAGCAACTGTAGAAGAGAACATCAAAACATTATTTCCCTATTCATCATTATCACTGTGTTTCTCACACCATCAATGGCTTACATCAAAACATCAGAGGATTGGTAATTCCTGTCAGAGCTTGTTTTTCAGGTCTTTTTGATTCCTTAAACATCATCAGTAATATTGTAATTTTAAAGTTATTCTTCCGATTGTCCCTTACCTCTCATCTGAAACTCAAGATTCCTGGGGAGGGGACAGAATTCCAGAAAATCTGCAACCCCAAGACTGCATCTTCATTTCATTTATAGCAGAGTATATTTGCTGAGTCAACAACGAAAGACTGAATGGGTGGTAATACAAGGCTGGGACAGGTACACTTGGAGGAATTGTAGGTCTACACTAACACACCCATGGCTGCCTACTATTGAAAAAAATACCACATTCAGCCTGTCTTCAGGGAGTCTTTAGCAGAAATCCCTCTGGCTTCTGAAGAAGCAGGATAGGTCGAGAGCACACTTTCTCCCATTCCCTGGAAAGATCTTTGGAAGAAGACAAAACCAAACTCAGCATACAGCCTTACTTTTTCCTAATACTTGCCAAAATAATCTTCCCTGTGCACACCTCCCCACTTTTAAGAGAAGCTTGAGTACCTGCCAACAAAACAAAGTAACAAAACCAGCCAATGGAGACAATAGGTGTTGTTAATATAATCATTAGGCAAATATATTCAGTTCTTCTCAGTCTTTACAGAAAAACAGTGTGTGACCCCCATGGACATTTGGCTAACTAGCACTCTTTAATAAGATCAAATACTTGTGAGAGGGTACATGCAGCTCTATGTGTAGCACCCTGGGCCACACAACAGAAATTATTGTACTCTCAATATTATAGAAAAGGTGAACATTTGCTGCACTATGCAGAAGATATCCTCATTATATATAATTAGAAAACTTATTTTCCCCCTGCTGCCCTAATTTGTTTTTTTTTTTTTTTCTTCATTTTTAAAATTCTCTATTGGCTTTAATTAGCGTCTCTCTGAAATCACCAACCAGGTAAAATTAGAGCAGTTTTCAAGTTTAAAAAATGTAGTTGGATTTTTTAAAACTTTTTTTTAAGTTGAGCTTTATTCCCTGAGGCCAAATCCTCCCTGCTCTTACTCATGAGAGTAATTCTGTGCACTTCAGCGAGGAAGCTTTTCAGAGGAAGGCGGGTTTTGGCCCTAATGGGATGTACCAAAGCTCTTCTAAATATAGATGTAAGTTATCTGAGACAAATCCTCACTGAGGGAAATCAGTAGTGTTCTTCTTAAATCAATGAAGCTACAGCCATTTACAGCACTGCATGTTATTCATTGTGTTTTCAGATTTCACAAGCCTTCACCAAATATTTATCACATGTGAAATGTTACATTTTTGCTAATGACATTTCTATTCCTTCATTTAAAAACTCGTCATTGTATAATCAATACCAGTGACTCAGTCCTCAGTGCTATGACAGGAGCAAATTTTACCTAAGAGAAATCTTTTGTGTGGTCTACATGACGTGACATATCCTTAAGTGTTTCATCATTAATTAAGAAATTAAGAAACAAGGATTTAAGAAATATGATAAAAGATATCATTAGCTGCAAAATAATGCAGCTCTGAACTTAAAATGTTCTACTGAAACTCTGGAACTGGAGACAGTCATGTCTTTGTGATATTTCAGTGACAATTTCTATTTTAAGTGTCAAAAACAACTCAGCTATCTGGTGCAAGTAGTGTAGTAGTCTTTCCTTTTAATATTCTAATCGTGAGGTGTAAAGTGAAATGGTTGCACAGTGTAATGGTGGTAAAGAAGCTGAGTGTCAATGAGACGGGAAAGGTGACAGACACGGAATGAGTCCCCAAGGTGCTCTCCAAGTGCATTGGATAAAGATTCCCCTGGGAAATTTTTCTCATTAGTTCTCAGACACAGTTCAGTAATTCAATAGCACCAGGTTACCATTAGTCACAAGACCAAAATATGTTACTTTCCATGCTTTAGCTCCTTGATTTCTCTATGTCATTTTACAAGAGAAAATTATGAGATTGTCTATCATTCAAAGTAAGTTTGCATGTTGTTTACATACCTGAGGATGATCCATGACAAGAAGACTCTGACAACCCTATTACAAAAAAGCATGCAAATTAAACAGAAAACAGGCACTTTTTTGATATTTGAAACCACACTAATGAATGATTGCATTGTACAAACACGAGAGAGACATTGCAGATTGATTTTCTACACTAGTATCTGAAAAATTAATTATAGTTTGAGAGGCAAACCTAAAATTATCAACAAATTAAAAATTAAGAAAAAACCCACCAGATTATTTCTGTGGATATTGCTAGGTTAAAATAATTCTTCTGTGCTTAAAGATGAAATGTGTATGTATTCAGTTAATATGATGGGGAAAAGTAGCTAAAAAGTTTGATGGTTAGCTAATTTTATGTGTAATTACTCTGTGAAAATGTTAAACTGAATAGGTTATTCTCGACATTTTTTTTTTCTATGCAATAAAAAATGTACTTACTTCTATGCTATCAAAGTTAACTGCACTCCCACTCAGCACTCGAAGGGATAATGGCTGGAGGTGTTGTCTCTCTCATTACCCACCAGGGTGGAAAGAAAGGAGTATCCATCCCCAGTGGTCATTTAAAACCTTGTTGTTATATTAAAAAAGTAGTGATGACAAAATCCAAAAACCATGAAAATTAGACACACAAACAAAACCAGTTTGTACCTGTACAGAAGATTAGTTTATCTTTTTATGTATCCATTCCTGTGCCTCAGAACATTCCAATTTAGTTTTTATTCCTGATTAATATATTTAGCACTCATCACTGCACCTTGCACTCATATTTAAGAGACAGAAGCTACAGATAATTACTCTGCCTAAAGTGGTTCAGGAAAGTATAGACTTTTTAACTTTTCAAAAGAAGGGATGCATCCTATGTAAGCTTTTTCATTTTACTTGATTTTGTTTTATGGATTGTGCTGCTGTTGGGTCATTGTCCCCCCCCCCCAATTCCTTATGAACAATGTACAACATTTAATATTAGAAACAAAAAAATATTTGCATATAATTGTCTGTCTTGAACACAAAAAATATTGAAATCTGTCAGTCAATAGGTGCTTCATTTTCAACCCGTCAGTCTGGTGAGCGCTTGATCTTTTATTGCAGTCAGATCAAAATCATGCACCTGAGGTGTCTCATTTAGCCTACAAAATCAACTTATTAGTAGAGTTCCTTAACAAGAGAAATTATATCCCCACAAAATTATGTCTTGTGCCGTAAATAAGACTCACTCTTTTATGGCTAGATTCCGATATGCTTATCATTGTACTGGAAAAAGGCCATATGTTAAGTGCTGTGGTATCTGTGCCAAATAAATCATCAAGAGCCAGTTCCTATTAATCTTACTCATGTGTATTACTGCACTGAAGTTGGATGTTTTACTCCCATGATTAAGGTGAGAGTGGTTCTTCAGAATGGCAATTTTCTAGAAGTGTGAACTCACCTGTTTTGTGTATATTATTTTCTTCAAAGCTTTGCACTGCAGCCTCCAAATAAAGCTCTTTTAATTGAAAATGTTTCCATAACTCTTCAACACTAAGCTATCTCCAAACTAATGATCAGGCTCCAAATAAATGTGCCAAATACTTATGGTATTATTTATGTGCTATACACAAGCTCATCATTGACTTATGAATTGTAAATATTTATAAGTGGCTCATATTAAAGTAGTTGTCAACTGCAGCTACAGTACTTCACCTTCTGTCACTCCCAGGTATCAAGGGGGCTGATTCAATCACTCTCTTGTCAGGCTACCTTTCTTCTCCTGAATACCCAAATCCCTAAACACAACAAAATATAAATGAATGAAAAGTGCTAATGATGCATCATTACCAAGAGGTATCAAGTTTTTTAAGGTCCTTTGCTGACTAAATTTTAAATTAGCACAATTATTCAGAGCATTCCCCAAGGCACCATTCATTATGCTTAGCCGCTGAGCTGAGGCACACTGCAAACGAAATATATATTACTGTCCACATGTCTATCTGCCTTCCTGGAGTAGCAACACATGTAATATCCACTTGAAATGGCAAAACTCAGAATTCATCATATAAAATGTTTTTGTGTATTGAAAGACATACAAGTGTGCATATATTTTAACTCTGATGATATTACTGCATTTTTATTAGTGCTCTCTTACCTAAAATGTATTTATTATCCCCATAGATCCTGAATAACATGGACAGGCATTTAGGGACTGAGTATTTTATTTAAAATGTTTCATCTGCTTCCCAACACAGCAATATTAATTCCAAGTGAGATGCAAAGACTGCTGAAGCTGGGAGCTAGAATGTCTCTGATTCTGCTGAAACCTTCCATAAGCTTATGGTGCACAGTGGATTCATTTTTCCTTTGGCCCTGTCATCAGCAAACAGGTTTGAGTGGACACTTGCCTGCTAAATGTATTGGGCAACGTGGCTATCAGATCTTCTAGAATTCCCAGTAATAATCACCTGTGTTACATCTACCGTGTATGTCAAAATTTGTCAAAATTTGCTTTTTTTTCTTGCAGTCAATGAGGAGTCTGAAGGCCTTTCTCCTTAGGACATTTAGCAGTTCTCTGAAGGATGAGAAAAGTAACATTGACATGACAGAACCTTCTTGGATTGTGCCCAAAGTAGATCAAGTAGATGCATGCTGCAATATAGATGGTCCTATTCCTTGTAAAACACTGTCTGTGGTTTTTTTGAAGAATAACAAAACAGCCAGTCCTTAGAAAAGAGGAAAGAAAAGCCTAAGAAAAGAGGAAAAAGCCTAGATCACTTGCCTAGATGCAAGTAATACATGAGCTCACCAAACTACACAGTTGATGGCTCTTCTAGTAAAACGCACTACCTGTTTGTCCTCACACAAAATAGGTATATTCGTACGAGAAAATTGTTTCTGTATGTATCTAGCTGTGAAGTCCTGAGCTGCTTTTTTAGCCCAATGACATCACTGCACACAAGTCGGGCCCCACAGCACAGATGTGCTTTCATGTGCAGTGATATCACTTTCACTAAAACACTAAAGGCATGACTTTCAAGCAGTTTTAAAATTCAGATCAGTTCTGCTCATATTTAATCTAGACATGTTGGTTTAACACCAAGCCAAGCCAGACCTTTTAATGTGCAGTGGCCATGATATAAAATTCCTCACTGTGTTGCACCAATAAATTCAGAAGTGCAGTGTAATTTGCTATCGTCACAGTGACTCTTGTGAAATTTAAGCAAGAGTTTAAAGCAACCTGTCTTTTTGTGCCTTAGCACAGTACTTCAGCTCTTTGGACAACTTTTTTTTTTTTCCCCCCCCAAAAATAAAATTAACTGTGAGGACAGAATAATTTACTCCTGCTTTTTTTGGTCAGGTTGATATTAGATTAAACATAGGCTGCAAAACGCCTCAGACTCTTCCTGAATTAGGGACAGTTTAACTGTGGAGTTATTTAGGAGTTGTTTAAAACAAACAATGGAAAGAAAGTGCCACTTGACACTGACAGCAAGTATCTCTGTTCATTTTGCATTGTCAATAGCTCCAGTGGTAGCACTATTCTTTTGACAGCTAAAAGCAGATGTGTGGGTTAAGTATGGGAGCAATTCAAATGTCCATAGTAAACTGCAGGGGGGCAGAGAGAGCTCAGAGAGCAGCAGCTTTAAAGTAATTGACTAATACAGTAAGGATATTAAAGTCATTTAGTGCCAAAAGGGAACACACTGATCCTTGACCCTGAGCCACTTTGGAGTAATCTAGTATTCAATCCAGCGTGTAATGACTGCCAGGCCTGTCAATCCTCCGGGCTCTCCAGTCAAATGCCTGTGGCTACTATTGGCTTATGGTAAAAGGACAAAAATGCAAGGAAATGCCTCTCAATCAGGCTATGATGTGATAATGTTATTGCTCCAATGTATTCTATATTGTCCCTGCATAGTTTAATCTGTTGAGATCCATGTCAAAAATTGCCCTTGCTCCCCAGAGGTCTTTACTCAACCTTTTAGTAATACAAGTGGATTTGAAAGGAGAGGGGTAACTCACTTGATGAATTGTTTCCAGTTAATATAAAAAATAAGAGGTCAGCTGTGGCTTAAAGGCTAACCGTGGAAGGTATAAATTAGAATAAGCATGCTAGTAATCTGATTAGTAAAGCCTTGCTCTTCACTTACCCCAGTGGGTAAAATACTTTACAATAAATAATATTGACACAGAAATTTATTTACATGAGTGACACAATTCCTATGAAGTTTAGATGCTGAGAGGACTTTTGGCTGGAAAGCAATACGAACAAAAGGCTCACTTGCTTCTGTCCCTTCTTGTCCTTAAAACTTCTGCAACTACTGGGAATCTTGTATTTTAAATTAGGTACCTCACATTTGAAAAATATAATTATTGCTACAGGCTGAGTAGTCCACTTGAGCTTGAAAGAAGGAAATTGCCATTTTTTGTTATTTTGATTTTGCTAATTAAAACAGGGAAAACTGACCCACATAGATTCTCTAAAGTTAAAAAGTCAAAATGGTATAATAATTATGCAAATTTCAATGCATTGCTGTAAAAAGGATCTTTATATTTCATTATAAGATCTCCACTATTTCCCAACCCTGCTATCCATGTGCTGTACATAAACTTCGGGAAGGGAGAAACTCAGGTGGTAGTGATGCTCCCATTATTTTCAGAGAACCACGGGGTTATACAACAGGCACTTTGCCTAATTTTGTTCTGTATGATTCCACAAGGCTCTCCACAGGGATGATACCGTACAAAAAGGAAAGAAAGAGAGAACATCTCTTGAGAAATATGTTGCTTATAACTTTGAAATAACTTCAGTGTCAAAAACAAATTACTTTCTCCAAAATTCTGCCTGTCCTCTCTCACTTCAGTGCCCCAAAATCATTATTCAATGTAAGGTTGTATTTATAAAGCCATTTTCCAGCCTCTACATACTCTTTACACTTGAAAAATTATGGTTTTTGTGGACAGTTTTAGGGGGTGAATTGGAGAAAGAGGAAAATTGTCCTTTTGTGCTCACTGAATTCCATGGCCATGAGGGTGGAAGCACATGCTGAGATCCCATCAGAAGATGGCTGGCTGTGTTCTAACAGATCTCTTCACACGTGGTTTGATCACAACCTGGTCTTTCCACAGGGAAAAAAAAAAAAAAAAAAGAAAAGAAAATCTACAAGCAAGCTAACCTGAAGCAGAATATGACAAAAGTGTAGTGTTATTGCCTTGTGATAGAGTAATTAGTGAGTATCAGTGCCACGTAAATGGGTATAGCCAACAGTTTGGCAAAGCAGGCTCTTTGCAGGGCCCACAGGAACAAGTTCACTCTTTGTCTGGGTAGCAATAGACAAAAACCTGTGCTCACCACTAGCCATGTTCTCCTTGAGCACCTGCTCACATCATTGTTCCTCACAGATTGCAGTGTCTCTCTGCCCCTCATCTGATAGTACTTACATCAGCGTGGGAACCCAAGGAATACTTCATCTGAGGTAAATTAAGCTGGGTGACCTAAACAAGCTATTCTCCTTTACATCTCCAAAAGGAGGGTGCAGCATAAACCCACATAGATTTGTGCCCACCCCAGCAGTGCAAGAGGTGACACAGCAGCACCTACTAACTGGTGTGGAAGATGCTTAAATCAATGCTTACCCCCAAGGTGGGAAAAGAACGTATGTTTTTTGTTACCAACCTGGGACTCAGGGGCCCCTCCTTTCCAGGTTCATCTTCCTCCTGCTATGTCAGTGGCAGTTGCAGCCCACAACACATGACAGAACATTCAGGGGAAGAAGAAAGAAAAAAGCCCTAAGCCTCCCCTAAGACAAATGCAGGACAGTCTCTTCTGACATTACCCACTTGCTACGAGGCAGCTGTCTCCTTCTTGCTTTTCCTCTTCCCCTCTATCGTATCCTTAAGGGCTGGTACTGTCTTCTTCCATCCTCACCAGAAGTGACATTTTCCCTTTCTTCATAACTATTGAGGGAGCAGAGATGGGTAACATCTTCCACAACCTCTCAGCATGAGTGGGGAATGGGAAGATCCTCTCCCTTTACAGTGTTTGGTAAGGCAATCTGGATAGCAATAATCAAGTTTTCATGGCCCCTCCCTTCTTTTGCCTGGATTTAACACAAAAGTGTGGAAAACTCATTATAAAAAGGGTAAAGTTGTGTGAATGGGGAAAGAAACAGTTATCAGAAAAAATGCCGAGGAGCTTTGCTTTAACATTTACAGGGTAAATGTAGTCAGATATGAAACTCCTGGTTTTTTGAGAGAACTGTGTTCCGTGGGTACTTTCACGGGCAACTCGCCATAACAGCCTCAGTCCATTGACCATTTCCCTGTAACACAAGGGGCCTGGAGTGCCCGGGAGGTGCGCAGAATAATGATGTTCAGAGAGATGATATTTCATGAGGTATGCATTTAAATTACAAGATCATGGGGAAAAACTTTTAGAAAATGCAAGAAAATTCCTGCTGTTCCTTAACCTACTTGAAATCAGAAATACCCTAGAGCTAATAGGTCAGGCATTGCTGAGGTGCCCACAAACCATTTCAAAATGCAGGTATCTCAGCTCTAATATGTCTTCCTTTGTGTGTGTTTCCAGATGATTGTGTTTTTATTTAAATTCCAGAATTTAAGTGCAAGTCTTAAAGCCACCTGGACCCCTAAGGGTCTGGATGTTTTTTAAGTGAGTCTGTAGTCATACCCCCCACTGTCTCCCTCTTATTAAATTAGTGTCATTTTGCAGCCTATGAGAAGAAGAAAACTTGTCTTTTGCACTCCCTTTTAGGAGCATTTGAAACCATTAGTACCATTTAGTAAACAGATTTTGAGATGACAGTGCAATCTTTTCAAAGCGGGGCTTCAAACACAGACACAGACACACACAAATGCATGCATGCACGCATTCCACTTTTATGACTTTGGAATAAAAATGCAAATGAATTTATTAGCTTAAGCATGGCACCAAATAGAAATTTATGCACATACATTTAAAAAACAGACCCCTTGAAAATAAAGCAGTTGCAGCCTATTAATTTTCTTCTTTGACAGTTTTTAAAATTCCCCTAAAAAAATGAAACAGCATGAATACTGTCAATATATCACAACAGCCACATTAGGTTTTGTGATATACATCATAATATAAAGAGCACTATTAGAGCACAACCTGGGAACCATTAAATCATTCTAAATCACTGTTACATTCCATTAGTGTCAATGGTGAAACCACATAATAGGCTTTATTACAAACTTCACCTTGGTAGGCCATTGTCTCTAATAACCACTTCTCTATGATGTGGTATCATACCCAGAAATCCAGGGAGATAATAAAGGCTCCCTTATTTCTTTTTTATTGGATGGGTAAAGTTAAATTTAGCTGTAAGTAAAAAAAAATTCTTGAAGCTTTGTTCACTAACTGTGAGTTGCTGCTATTTGGACAAAAAAAAAATTAGGCAGACTTGGGAGAACAGTTTGAAATAAATTTGAATCCTGGTAAATGCTTGAGGCCAAGGTAAGATAGGCAGTCCCAGCAATTATGATGTCATTTTTGAAATGCAGCTTAGTGCATTTATGCCCTTCTTTACACTTTTGTTCAGATACAAAGCATTGATTATAGAAACATTATAGGAATTAAATCTACGTTCTCGTCTCTTGAACCACTATATATGCAGGATCCATTAGAAAAAGAAGAAAAGGACAGAGAAAGAAAGAAAGAAAGAAAGAAAGAAAGAAAGAAA
>BJBW01005342.1:309807-347802 GCA_004320125.1 Scolopax mira | reverse complement strand
AGGAAGGAAGGAAGGAAGGAAGGAAGGAAGGAGAGAAAGTGTGTGCATGCCAGTGTTTTATTCCTTCCTGAATTTTAGGAAATGTTTCAGAAGAAACTAGTGTACATGATTAGGAATCCTTTTTTCCATCTTGCAGGGCTTAATCTTGCTCGTGATAATGCTCATGATAACACAGATCAACTCAACAGACTGTAACATGGTCATTAGCCAACATTAGCAGGAAGAATATCCCTGTTTCATGGAGCTGGGGGTACTCAGTGCTGCTGGGAGCGTGGGTCTATACACAGCTGTGGAGGAATCCTGTCCCTTTCAAAACTCATTAGACTTTGGTGTTAACTGGAGCAAGGACTTTGACCTCAAGTTTTGAGAATTATTTCACACAGGAGTCTTGCATTTCCTGTAAGAACACTCATGAATTTTGACGAATTAATAAGTCTCCATCATCACAACATTTCAGGTCAGTTGTCTTGCAGAAGCAGAGTTGTGACTTCAGTTTGTACAACACTATAGCTTCCCACCATCATTATTCAGATATTGGCATGTCTGAAAACATTTCCTATACTTAATGTATAGCACCTGTCTTTATATTTCTTTCATGTGAGTTCAGTATAAAAGTTGGAGTAACTGGAAGGTAGATGTGAAGAGACAGGTGAATACACCAGCCTCATACTGCAGCTGAGTTAATGAACTGTATCTTCTTGTCCACCTGACTGAGTTCTGGGGGCTGATGGCATTTTATCCTTAAATTTTCCTGTAGGGGCTGATTAGATATGGGTGTAAATAAGAAATGGTCTTTACATCACAAAAAGTAAAAGTCAAAGGTTTTTAAAAAGTCAAAAGTCCTTTCAGATTAGATGAGCTGTTATCAAAAAGAAAATACATCCTCCCCCTCCTCCCCCCCGAAGTAACCTGCAATAAAATGAAATAAAATAACCAAATAACTGTTAATATCTTCTGTTAACCCCATAAAACTAAACTATTTTCCTTTATTCCAACTATTCTAGAATAGAATAACCAATTCCTCTGACCAAACCCCTCTTCATTATTTCACTCCTTTCCTCTCCTACATCCTGGGTTTTTCTGCATCTTTCTCAAATGCTGCTGTTATAAAACAATGACCTATTTCAGTGTTCTCTGGTATGTCCCATATCTTTGTGGCACTTTGCATTTACCTTTTTCTTCTAAATGGCAATTTTATGTAGCAGTTGATAGAGATTGCATCTCCCTTGTCTATATTGGGAACAACAGCCAGGGTTTGTGTTGTGTTTTCTTATACTCATTCCTGTTAAACACCAGATCACTACTTACAAAATTAATTTTAACTTCCACTATCATTCCACTATCATTATGACTTTCGTATCAGAAAAATATATTGCTATGCATGAAATACTGTTTTAGAAGTTTGAATCTGGTTTCTTCATCTGCATAGTATGAATTTACCAGTCTCCCAGGCAAACTATACTGAGACCTACAGAAATCCTGTATCTATCTCCAGTGCGTAAGATCTGAAGTGAGAATGTAAAACTCACTCTGAACTTGGAATATCCCCAAAGGTAGCCAGATCAGTTGCTGGAAACAAAGGAAAAGCTAGGTGAAGAAGGGGGACTATAAAAGGATAAAAAGGTATGTAGAAGGAGATAAAGATGATAATAATTGTGGGTGGCACAGAATAGAATGCTTAATTACAGATTTAGTATAAACCATAGTGACTGGACTTATATTTGTTTACTTCATTTAGGGTAACCTGAGTCTAAGATCAGATTCTTCAGCTGTGGATGAAGTTAGATGTGTCTGGAAGAGGGACAGAAACGTGGGCAGATAAAAGGGAAAGATGTCAGCAGAAAAGAGAGTCAGGAAATACATTTAGTCTTTTGGTACTTTATCAAAGCCTAAGCCTCCTTCAATATAGCTTGTTTACAGCTTGGCATGGCACTGTATATCCTGCTTCTTTTACCGGTGTTTCTCATAACCTGAAAAATGCTGCTGGTTTGTTCCATTTTCTAAAATGAGCCATTGGAAAGGGTTATTAGTAGACTCATGTGAACAATAATGAATAAAAGTAGAAAATATGGGAAACAACTTTGCCTATCAGGATTTCTAAGGATTTACAAGAGAGAATGCATGAACCTTGTTTTAATTCGTCCACACCTGAAGAAAGAATTTTAGCTAAAATATCACCCTTGACCTTATTTCTATTTCCAGTGTACATTGTAATTTTTTTTTATCGTAACTGTTTGCAATGCCACTGGTGTTGACAGATGTGAGTAATTTCTGATGCTGTTTGAACAAGACAGTCTGTGAACGCTTGAGTTTCTCCTTAAGCTCCATACTTTTTATTCCATCTTTTCTTTTTCTCCTTTTTCCCCCCCCTTTTGAAACTAATACCGTCCAAGTGGTTAAGTATTTAGAAAGGCTAATTTTGGGGTATATGCAACATGTAAACCCAATACAAGCGCAATAGCAATAGTGTCCTTAGCCTTGGCTTTAATTTTCCTGTGGTGTTAACTTGGCACCTGGTGCAAATTTCCCCTCTTGAGAAGTGTCAAAATATATCATGTATTAGTATCAAACTTAAAATACATTCATTACTAATTTTAAGAAAGAGCTGACTTGATACTTTCAATGATTAATATGTAGCACAAGGTATCGCCTTTTCCTTCAATGCTGTGATGTGAACTGGTTTTTTTGGACAGTTTCCTTCATTCCTGTCATTAAATGGTGGAATGATGATTTGCCCTCTTGAGGTCAACTCATAAACCCCTTCCTTTTCCCCAGCCTCCTCCAAATTGTTGCCACTGATAAGTGTGTATGACACTGAAATATTAGTCCACACTCAGTGTATGCAGGCGTGGCAAAGAATGAAGAAAACAACTGCAAGATGAGTGTGCTTACAGGAAGAGGCTTATGGATGCTGAGTATCTCATGCTATTGCACTTAGTAATAAAATACTGCTTGTGCTCTGGCTGAGCAACATAAACATTTATTAACCTCCTTACTCCAATGTTCTTCTATTCTTTTGGTATTTTGCGACGCAAAGGATAACACCTCTGGTAGAAATAGAGTTACTATTTCTTCTCTTATAATTTTTGTCTTCGTTGACTTACAGACTGTTGCTCAGAGAACAGCCTAGAGTCTGTAGACATGTCTGTAATACAAGTTAAAATAATTCTTAAATGTAATTTAAGTCAGCAAAATAGACTGGACTAAAATGGATCCAGGACTGAAGCAGCAGACAATAAAACTGTATCCTTTTCCTTGGGCCTCACTAACCATTCTTCTGGCAGTGCTGTGGATCCTGGTTCCTGTTTTTTATTTGCAGTTGCTAAAAAAACACATCACCTGCTATCAGTTCCGTATGTAACATGCTGCCTTTCAGACTAAGGAATTAAAAAAAAAAAAAAAGGAAAAGAAGCAGTAAGATTTTACCGATGGATCCTTTTTTTACAGAAATATTTGAGAGCTCGGTGTGTTATGAAATATATGCAAGCATTTGGTGCTGCATGGTTTATAATGCCCTGAAGCAAGTTGTAAGCCTTATCAGCATCTGGGAAGATCAGAACTTTCTGTTTGGGTTTTGATTAATCAAATATATTATGAAATCTTTGCTATGCCTGATTTTTAGAGTCTATTTTTGATATTAATATGTCTCTACAGATTAGATACAGATCAGTTGTTTCATGAAAATAATTATCTTATCTCTTTTCTCTTGTACAAAAATTTATGTTTTTTAAAATAAAAACCATCAGATAAATATTTAAACACAGATTTCCTTCATGTGGGTGTCTCTTCCATGCTATTTTGCTTATAAGTCTTTGTACAAATGAGACACTTTGAAATGTAGGACGTTTAAGAGTCTCTAACTTTTGAAACAATCACTAGAGGCCTGCAGACTGCTTCCTAGGAGGAGAGAATCAGCTGTATTTCACTCCCCATCTTTATGGCTGCCTGTTAGAAGCCTGAGTGTTAAACCACGAATCTTATCCTATTAACCCAGTCATATAACCTTGAGCTATCCAGACCTGGATGACAACACACAGTACCTCTAACATGTATATCAGCCGGGGTGTGAGCTTTTTATCAGGTACAATTAATGTTTGAAAGTACCTGCATTAAACAGACAAGTATGCATAGTTTGACTCAAAAGCATCTACAATAAATTTTCCAGTGTCAGAATAATAACATCAGTCACTTCTACCACTGTATTAAGGGTCTGTTGGTAATTACATTATAATCCTCTTTCATTCTTTTGGATAGGGCTAATGAACTTTTTTTTTTATTATTTCACTAAACTGGAGAAAATGGATGTTTTAATGTTATAAATGTGCATATCAAAAAGGACTATCAAAATGAGTAGTCTCAAGTATTTTTCATCTCTCTCTGTTCATGATAGCTTAATAATTTATTTGTTTTAAAACAAAAAAAAATCGTGCAGAAGTGATTTAAATAAAACTGGACACTCAAGATCTAATATTTTAACTTGAAGAAGGACACAGCTTTCCTCTTCAGAAGGCATATTTCCTCACAAGTACAATCTTTTTAAAACCAAATGGGAAAGCTCTTTACCAGGCAGGACAGAGCTCCAATCCTGTCAGCTGCCGAGCATCCTGAGCTCCAGCTGGAGCTGGCAGGGTCCCAGCACCTTCCAGGATGAGGTCCATAATGCAGAAGCACACCAGCTACTTCGATACCAGCAGCCTTAAATGTTTTGGTCTCTGGTGTCAATGATCCATGAACTAAGACAGATTTACTGTACACAAATGACAATAGCGGTCTAAGAAGAATAAGTAAGGAAGTTGTGTCAGCCCTCACTTTGACTCTTATCGCTCACAATGTATACCTTAGGCGCAGGGTTTACTTATATACTGCAAATTATGGGTTTTTCTGTTGAGAACTCTTTTTTTTTTTCCTTTCTGTATAATTTAGGTTTGCAAATTCTTTTTCTGGCAAGTAATAATTTTGCTGAGTAAACAATCAGTAGTTTAGTAAGCATAATAATTGTACTGACAGGTTTAAAAACCCACTATTACACTCCCTCCTATATGAATATTTATAAGAGGTACATTTAGGACATACACATGACCTGAGGCTTCCGAATCATTTGTGTGTGATGTCCCACATCTGTGCACACACAGAGATATCAGCAGCCTGGGGAGAGCAGTTGGATGCCTCTGAGTCTTGGTCCTCAAGCCTGTTTTCAGGTCCCCAGAAAGCACTAGATAGAGTACTCTCTTCTTGTGCTACATTCCCTCATTCTTC
This sequence comes from Scolopax mira, assembly GCA_004320125.1. Lineage (NCBI taxonomy): Eukaryota > Metazoa > Chordata > Aves > Charadriiformes > Scolopacidae > Scolopax > Scolopax mira. Next base: position 342,546 of record BJBW01005342.1, on the reverse strand, counting down.
TTTTTCAAGACCTACATCTTAAAAGTTACCTTTTTATTCTTTTTTTAAATAAAATTCTGCACAGCAGCCATTTTCACTGCCTTTCTGTGAGCAGAGACCTCCTAAGCAAATGCAAATTTTCTTCTCCTTTGCTCTTGTCATGATAGGATTCCCTTGATTGTAGGGGACATAAGAGTGGTGGAAGAGGTTTTCACATCTGGAGGTTTGGGGTCACATCTATGGAGAGCTTGAATTCAACAACACTTCTGTGTTGGGACTGCCTGCTGCTCTGGGCTCACTTCTACCAAGTGTTGAGCCCCAGTTGGGGACTGGGAGAGGGAACTCACCTGGTTTCCTCCACAGCCCATTCCTGAGTCTCCCCTTACCACTAACCTGCTTTTTCTCTCCCATACACATAAATACTGCACACGCATGCACACAGGTATATGCAGGTACATAGAGACATGCAGTGCCATGTAAATGAGTGGATAGCCTGGAGGCTTTTTTTTTTTTAAAAGATATTATCACGGAATCATAGAGTTGTTTGGTTAGAAAATACTTTTAAGATCACCGAGTCTTATGGTTTCCACTGTACATACTGTAAATCCCGGTTTGTGCAGGCAACAAATGTACAAATTCCTTTTCTGTACTCTGAAAGAAATGCAGGTAATGTTTTGACACAGAGTTGGCAGACAGATAAACAGCCCCAATTTAAAAATACATAAGATGATGAATAGAGTTTCAGAAATGAAACATAGTTTATCTTGTTAATTCTTACTGTGTCTGAGTAGTGATGAAAGGAACAATACCAGAATTCAAGGATATGATGAATAAGAAAGAGCAAAATGACAACCAAAGGCCCTGGTGACCAGAAAACAAGCTACAGTTTGTCCCCCAGAGAGAGACAGTGATGGGTTGAACTTGCCATTAGAGGGAAGATTAAGTGTCCTTGGTTCCTCAGTTAGTTAATTATACACTCAAATCTTCCCAGTATATCACATAAGCCAGGCGTTTTGCTTTTGAATATCTGTATACTGACTACTTGGATTGCTTATTGGTTATTTCTCTTGACAACTCAAACCTGAACATTAAATCCCATTGGCAACAACTATCTGTCAAGAGCAAAAAAAATAAGATTTGTGTGTTTAGTTTTCATTATAGAAGTGCTTGTAGTTGAAAAAATATGTACCTGTCAAGTTTTCGACATCTCGCTGGGGATGCAAGCAATGCTGTTGTGATTTCAAAACCTGGCTGACAAATTCACGTTTGCAGTAGTAAAGACAAATCAAGGTTTTTTTCATTTTTTTTCCTTTTTTTTTTTTCTCTTTTTGCTTTTTTCACCGCTTTGACAGTCATACATAACAATTTGAGACCTAAGTGGCACTTTGATGCACTATTCCATTATTAAGTGGTATAGTCACTATAGAATAGATGACGGGCCTGTACTCAAGGCATTGTGAATTAAACAGCTTTCAACAATGGAGGAAATTGAATGGCCTAAAGAATTCTGAAACATAAAAAAATAATGATTAAAAGTGTGTTTCAGAATCAGCAAGGCATATAATTTAAAATAATGTCAGGTACAGAAATTCAAACTATAGAAAACAAAGTATATTTTAGAAAAATCTTTAAAGTTCAGAGGAAATATTAAATAATTTGCAAACATCACTAAACCCACAATTATGAATTTTAAATATGACTCTTTGATGAATCTTAGAAAATTAGCATGGCATAAAAAATCCAGCTTAAAATTTAAGATATGAAGACATAAAACCTTTTTCATGTGACAGTACTTTGACAATATATTAATTGACTCGTTTTGTACTGGCATTTCCTTGTGCCTAAAGGTAGACTTTTCAACTAAAGTAACATTGACTTAAAGTACTTAAATTAATTCTTTCGTCGATAACTTTACAGCTAATCAATACACCTGGAATTAAACAACAGTTTTTGGCCAGAAGGCATGATAATCCCCAGTCTCTTTTTGTTACAATTCATTAATCATTCAGCCACTCCCAATAAAATGATTTCCCTGTTCGAAGCAGAAAGTTTGATACACCAAACATCCCACAACGACAAGTAGAATAAGGTAAAACAAAGAGAGGTTTCCAAAATTACTTTTTAACTGAGAAAATAAAAATTCAAAAGCTACATTGATAACAATTCATGCTATATTTTTAGTTAATAAAATGTAAGTAGATATTTTTTCCTATTAAGATAAAAAACAAAAATGTAATACTTGTTATACCCCAGAGCATAATTGGTCATATATTATCTTTTGTTTTTAAGATTATTAAAGGCTAAGAAATTACTTTTCAAACATTGATCCAGTGAGATTACTGGGGAAAAAAGACACCAAGCAATGAAAATTCTATTAATCCACAAAGTTCTAAAATATTTGCCACAATACTTATCTCTGCAGTTCTGACAACTATATCAAACTGATCTCTATCTCTGAATAGGATGTGGATTACAATTTCAGTGCTTAGTACTCCAAATCTTTTTTTTTTTTCCTTATTCTGCACTAGAAAGACAAAATTGAATTATTCCTTTATCTTTTTCAACTGGTAATCCTACAAAGCATGTAAAGCCACATTAGGAATGTAGTGTACATTTTAAGATGGCATAGGTTATGGGTCATATCTGTGGTCAAAAAAATAAAAATAAAACAAAGCTGCCATTTTTGGCATGATATGTTAAAAGATAAAGCTGATTTGAGTGAGTTACTAAAAAAGATTTCATCAATATCCTACTTTCTCATTCCGAGGCACTAAGGGAGCAAAAAAGAAATGTAATTATGAGAAATAAAATAAGGATTTTCTTAGTTACAATTCCTGGCCCTTCACTGATTGCAGTAAATTATAAATTATGCAGTCAATGTAGGCCAACAAAAGAAGACATCTTCAAATCTCAGTCAAAGGTAATTACTTAAGTCGGCTGAATGTTCCCTTTTCATAGAGTGTGATCTCTCTTTGACAGCTCACACTGACAGATGACCTTCTCAGCGACGTTCTTATCCTTCGGATCATGAGCAGTGTGCCTCTCTCCCTGAATATCTCTATATATTTGTGACACTAAGCTTTCAAATACAGCTATTGACAAATCAGAACATCAGTCTAAGTGCTGGTCTTCCTATCACTCACAATAAAGTAGCTATCACTTGTGGTGTTGTAGAGCAAGCACATCTCTGAAAAATGAGTTCTCACCAAGTGCTAATTTGACACAGCTCGCTTGCCTTCCCATAATTGCTCTGTCATTGTCAGTTGGCAGTTCGGGCTCATTCCTGGAAGCTGTGCCGTACAATTGGATACAATTACTCCCATTTACCACCACTATTATGCCACTGATGTTGCCCAGTCCGCATATTGACATGCCTCATTAAACCTGGATGCAGGCCATTAATGAACATTGTTAGCATTTCTCTTAAACTTTTTGCCTCTAATAAACAGTCAGTGTTCCATGAAGGAGCACTGCCATCCTTGTGATATGATATTTATTATCTTATGGGGGAAGGGGACTCTGCAAATGGAAACTATCCAGATGCTGTGAGAGAGATATATGGTTAGATCAGCGGAGAATAGCCCTGATCAGGAGGACCTTTTCCATCAGGGGCATCCTACCATTAACCAAGTGACCTCTCCTATCCAAGAGAAGACAGGAAGGATAAACACGATAACCTCGGGGCGGCCCAGTCGCTGCCAGCTTCTCAAGATAGCCCAGGCTCCTGCTGCTCCCCTCAGTCCCCTCCTACCCCCAGGTGGTGCTGCGGGACGCGGCAAAGAGCATTTTGCCCTGGGTCCTCAATCCATTATGTCCAGCCACTCCGACGCGCATTTTTATTCAGAGATAATTATGTGTTGATCAGAGAAGTCAGCGGCTGTCACCCATATGGCAGGCACACCTGCAGTGTGACATAGGTGGTAACGATGGCATGCTCTTGAGCTGTCATGACAGGGACAGGGACTTTATTATGTATATGTCACCATTTCTCTTAGGGAAATTATCCTTTTCCGCACAATGACAATAATGAACCTTACAACACTTTCATAAACCCTGTTTCCAGGCCCTTTCCTTGACCTTCATTAAAACTCTGACTAGCAAATTCAGTGCTTTATGAACAAAATGCAAACTTTCCAAGCAGATGTAAGTGAGCTTTTGGAGTTTCTTTTTAACAGTTTTACACCATGTGGCCACTTGGACAGCCAATGACCCTGCAGAGCACATGCTGCACGTCAGCAGGGCAATGACCATGTAGACAAAGACTAGGACAAGGACTAACTATCTATCTTTTAACTGCTGGAAACCTGTTTGTGTCTTAGTTTTGCACTGAAAACCATATCATAAGAGAAATTTTGTGTTAAAGGTAACCCTTCTATCCAATGTAATATAGAATTACATTATTCTAAAATTACTCTCGCTTTTTTTTTGTTGGCTTTCTTTGCTTCATTTTATACATATTTCCTTCTGCTGTTTGGTTCGTGGCACAACAGAAAGTCTCTGTAGAACTGAAACCGAAGAACAGACAGAAAGGCATTTTGTATCCAGAGAGAAGGAAGAAGAAAGAAAGGAAAGTGAGCTTATGCTATTTCTCCCAGGCATCTGCAAAAGCCATATATGAGAATCAGAAGGCAAAACTGAAAAACTCCCATGCTAATGTATATTATTTAGGTGTTTTTTTCTTTTAATGAGGACCATTCTAATTACTGTGTTCCCAGTTAAAAATCAAAGATTGAAGAATTAGAAAAATGTAAAGCAAATTGATGTTGTCAGAGTCTTTTTAACAGCTAGCTGCTTTAGTTTTTTAAGCCTCGAAAGTTTGAATATGAGTTTAAGTCGACATTCTTCACCTTTGGGTTATCTTTCATATAAATATTCTTGTGTGAGTGCATATGTGTAATATGCCTCCTTGCTGTGGTTGTGCTTATCATATTTCTCCCATTTTGATATATACAAGTCTACTTTCTGCAGCATTATTTCAATAGCAATAGAATACTTCACAGTAGAAGTAATTTCTTACATGTGAATGCTGTCTGTCTGTCTAGAGAGAATTGAGGGACCAGGGAATTTAGCTTTAAATTTACATTTTAACTTTAAGTGGCTTTAGAAAAAGTTGCTAGCAGAAAAAATGTAAAATTTGGGACAGTTGCAAACTTATGAACTTTCTTAGTCTCTTTTAAATGTAAATATTGTACTGTTGAAAGTGCTTGTGGGACATGTATATGAATTCTGGAATAACATCTTTGGTTCAGCTGTAGTCTAAATAACCGTGTAGAATGCAGAAAGGCATCGAATATATGTGAAAACTTTAACTGAATAAGCCCATTTTCATACTTAGTGGCTTACTATTTTGTTCACATTGATTTGAATAATTTTCTCCATGATGACCTCAAATTAGTTTGACAAATATTTCACTGAATTTCACTGAATTTTTAGAGTTGGAAGGGACCATAGAGATCATCTAGTCCAACTCTCCTTGCTGAAGCAAGATTGCCCATAGCTAGAGCATGTCACTCAGGACTGCATCCAGGTGGGTCTTGAAAACCTCCAAAGAAGGGGACTCCATGACCTCCCTGGGCAGCCTATTCCAGGGCTCTGTCACCCTCACCATAAAGAAGTTTTTTCTCATATTTGAGTGGAACCTCCTGTGTTCCAACTTATGCCCATTACCCCTTGTCCTCTCACTGNNCTCTCACTGGCAACCACTGAAAAGAGTCTGGCTCCATCCTCTTTCAACCCACTCTTTAGATTCTTATAGACTTTGATAAGGTCTCCCCTCAGCCTTCTCTTCTCCAGGCTAAAGAGTCACAGCTCTCTCAGCCTTTCTTCATAAGGGACATGCTACAGTCCTTGAATCATCTTTGTTGCCCTTTGCTGGACTCTCTCCAGCAGCAACCTGTCCCTCTTGAACTGGGGAGCCCAGAACTGGATGCAGTATTCCAGTTGTGGCCTCACCAGTACCGAGTAGAGGGGGAGAATGACTTCCCTCAACCTACTAGCCACACTCTTCCTTATGCAGCCTACGTTGGCCTTCCTGGCCACAAGAGCACACTGCTTGCTCAATGTCACTTCGCTGTCTACCAGGACCCCCAGATCTTTCTCTTTAGAACTTGTCTACAGCTTGTCTACAGCTTGTCTCCATATTAAGACTAGGAGATGAATTTCAGGATCTCAGCTGTTTCTCAAGAGTTATAGTTTATTTAATCAATTTACCACCACAATTAAAAATAGTAATATCATGATGCTCCATTTAAAATCTGAATCATGCAATACTTCATCAGCCACTGAAGTCCACAAGCTTCCTGTTGGTGTCCTGGTCAGTATTTTAAGAGGTTGTAGAAGTGTTGCACTCTCACAAGCAAATAAATGGAGTATTTCAGGCAACTGAAAATTCATTAAAATATAGGTCATGCAAAAATAATTACCAGAGGCTGAAACTGCTCAAGATACAGAAGATAACTGTTTTGAGAAACAGAAAAGGATTTGTTAAACAAGAGTTGTCAAATCCCTGTTTATATCCAGAAATAGCATCACAAATAGCCTAGTGCTATCTACTAGTGTGCTGGCCTGTCTTATATGGCCCAAAATATATACATAAATGACAAATGAATATGTAAAGTCCTTCCATCTTCCAGTCAAACATTAATCAAAACCCATTTAATTAATTTGATACAATCAGATTACAGAATAGAATTATACAGTTTCAGAAAGCATTGTTTGCTAATCAAGTTAAGGTAAGACACATAGCTTCTTGAGTGATGCAATATTAAAAATAGACAGTGAAGCAACTTTTTTACAAACCTTTTTTGAGATAGAATTAGGATATTTGCTATCTAAGAGACAAAGGCTTTTGTTTTTTGATGATGTAATTCTGCCTTTTCTGAATTTGATCACTGTTCCTCAGTCTTTATGAGGGGTAAAATATATCCATAACTATCTAGGGTGAGGTAAGGTTGAAAGATAACAAAAAATAAATGAAATTGTGTATTTTGCTTCTCTTCCTCTGTGAATAAGAATGTATGACATGACAGGACAAGAACCATGTAAGTCACAGAGTCCCATTCTGCATATAACAGGCCATGACACAATAAATAATCTGAGTGTACCTCTACTTTCACTTTTTCTGAGCCATGCAGCACCCATCTATCTTCTAAGCACATATGAATGGGTAAGTGCCAAAAAATCCAAATGCGTCAGAACGTCAGAGTCGCAAGAAAAGAAGAAAAACAACCAAGGAATCCATAGTCTCCTGGGGTTTTTTTTGCCAGATAAACTCCAGTTAGGGACAACACTTTCAGTCTCCCAAATAGTGGGTTGCAGACTCCATTAGGAACTTCTGAATCAGACAGGAGGAAGATCTGCAGGAAAACCCACCAGCGAGTTACCAAGGGAAAAGATCTGCTCTCAGAACTGTGCTTGAGAGAGCTAGGTTTCTGCACTCTAAAAGCTGATATAGAGTGACAAGAGAGGATAAAGTCTGTTGTCAGGGTTTCAGTTCCTAATGCAACAGCTGCCATGAATGGGATCTGGGGTGGACTATAAACAGTGGCTCAGGGAATTAATGAAATTGCAATAGAGCAAGCTTATGATTAGGGGGAACGAATCACAGAGTTCTGTGTAATTACAGCTATATATATCCTGGGTTTGCTTGTTTCACTCCTCCAGATCCAGCAGAAATTTATTCCTAAAAGAATAATAAAGTTTACCAAAACAAGCTCTACAACATGTGCTTACTTCTTTGGCAAAACAAATGTGCGACAATCTTAATTTACATTTTAGTTCTCAACAAAGTGGTTGAATGCTATGGTGCTGACCCCAGGATAAAATTCAGGACTGGATAGGATAGGATAGGATAGGATAAGGAGGTTCATATACAAGAGTTCAGTTGAAACCAGTGGGAGCAGTTCTGAGGAAACTATTATAATGAAGGTGATGAGTGAGGGAGAACCTGGTTAAATGAAAGATTTTCAGTATATGTGCAGAGAGCTTCTAAATGGACTGCATTTGCAATGTAAGGGAAATTTGTCAGATAATGGGTGATTAGGAAAGGACACATATACAGAAATGGGACAGGCTGAGGGCAGTCAGTAATGCAGAGAAAGGATTTGGGATTCAGGTGGGCTGGACTGGCAGCTCTTGGGAGTGGGTAATTCAGAAGAGCTAACTGTTGTTTGGTGAAAAGAATGAATATATGAGAAAAAGAAAATGGCTGTGAGGAACCAAATATAGACTGAGTGATAGTAACTTGTGAGTTGTGTATGCAACTGTGTATACAATTTGTGAAAGGAAGAGAGGGAAGTGACAGGGAAAGATAAAATCATAAAGGAAGAATAGAGGAAGTACAAATACTAGCTTTGAACTGCCTTCTTTGTTACTTTAAGGTGGATTCACTTTCTCCATTATGCAAGGGAGAAACTGAATGAAGAAGACTATTTTCTTCTTTTTCCTTCACATCCACTCCAGATACTATGATACTGTATTCCTAGATACTATGATAATGATCATACTGTAAAAACTGAAATAGATCAATGTGTATTGTCCCAGATTTTGGCTTTGAAATTTAGGTAGCTTTCAGGAGAACAGTGGCGTATTAAGGAATATTTACAACCCTACCATCTAGGTGGGGGCATCATCTGCCATCTTCACAAATAGGATTGACCTCAGAGTCCCACTCTGGCTTTACTGAGCGCCCCTACTGAGAGTATCAGAGTACAGTGGCCACACAGAAAGTAAATAATCAGCAGAAAAAAGTAGTATCAATCAAGAACATAAAACCTGAAATATGCATTTACATGGTTCTCTATGAGTAGATGCAAACAGTATCTATCAATCTTTACTCACCTTTTAAAACTTCAGGTGGCAAACAGTCCATAAAATGTGTGGGTGAATGTTACCTTATGGAGATAAATTTTTCTTCAAAGAAATGCATGTTTTTTATTCTGGCCTTCATATGTATGTTGTGTGATAGATTTCATGTTGCTCAAAGTTAGTGGTTCATGATACTTGTGTTAAATAAATATTTATATTTTGGGATATTAGTGTGCATGCATTGTACATTTGCATATTGTAAATGAATGTGTACTTTTTGCATGTAAGATCATTTTGATAAATTTATTCTAATACAATGCAGACACCACCTGTGCAAGTAACCAGAGACCACCATGAGGACCAGTAGGCCTCTGTGTACCTGAATCCACTGAATCCATGCCTCTGCAATGATGGCCACCTCTTGTGATTCTGTCAAAGCATGAAATGAATTTCACTTTGTCTCAAGAGATGATGAAAGTGTAAGAAGCATTGTATCCAAGTCTTTAAGGTAAAAACTGGGAATGTGCCACATTCTCAGTTGCAGCCTTCTGGTACTTTATAGTCTTGTCCCAAATTTTAGTGGCTCAGTACTTATGGTTTTAATTTATGTCATTGATGGCAAGACTTGAGAGCCTTGACTTTTCAAAAGCCAGAGCTTTTGGGGAAAAAACCATAACCCAACACATCAGGGTCTCAAGCATGAACAAATTACTTATTTTTTTCCTTTTTTTTCTTTTTTCCCTTTTTTTCCCTTCTTAGGAACTGCAAAAGTTTTAGCCAAGATATATTGGAGGAGATGCATGAGGGAAACATCCTGTCCAAATTTGATAAATTTATCAATTGTTTTAACAGTTTAAAGGAATGGTCATGTGTTTATAGTTTGATACTACAGTAAGTCTTTTATTACCCTGGATCTTTAATAGGATATGAGAAAAAAAAAGTACTGTTACAGCCATATGAAGGAATTGTTTTACAAATTCAGATAATTTATTCAAAGAACAATATCAGCAGTGAATTAAGGTCCTAATTTTACAAGCTCTTACCTACAAATGTAAGTCATCCTAATGGCATTAGTTTTTTGGTGAACCACAAGTGTATGAGTTATAGACACAATGAATCGTATTCTTGGCCAGGACAAATTGGCCAAATTTGTTTGGACTAGCTGATTAGTCAGACAAGAGCAGAAAGTTAAAAGAGTTAGTTAAAAAACAAAAGAGCTGATCAAGCTTCCAAGTGTTGATTCTGTGCAGTACTGCTTCATTGGAAGCATGTCTTCATCGTGACATAAAGCCACAGGTAGGGATGCCTGAAGTAAGAGGGATTTGGATGGGAGGACCATAGGAGGTTGTGCCAATTCCAGCTTCATGTCAGATGCAGGCTGTCAGGATTTATGTGATTGTTCCCATCCTGCATCCAGCTCTGAGCTGGCTCACATCCAGCCAGTGCCGAGGAGCTCTGCCTCATACTTTCCCAGTCTTCTGGCCTCTCTCTGGCAGGAGAGTTGGAGGGTCTGTAAACCCTGGGAGACTGATGGTTCCTCTATGCACGAAACTCACTGCAGTTTCACAACTAATCTACAATCATTTTACCAGGTATTTTTCATATATGTACAAATATATGTGTCTGTATGTATTTGCAAGTAGAGTTAGAAGTCTGACTTGTTAATGTATTTTATTAGTTGTTTAATTTGCAATTTAGTTTGTTCGTGCATTTATTTTCAAACAGAATTCAGAAACTTCTTTCAAAAAGTTATTTTTTTGTCACAACTGTGGATTGTTCTGCAACGAATACTTGTAACTACATTCAATACCTGTTTAAAATACCCAACTTAAAGAAATGGCCTCATGCATTTTTGTTCCCAAGCAAAATATTTTTTGCAAAAGTTAGCAATAATACTGTATTATTTATTACATGTGTGCTGTCATACTTGAGGACACAGTAGTAACCCTCTGGATATATTACAAATTAAATGAACTATGCTCAACAAAAAATAAAAAAGCAAATGGAGAGACCTGAAGCCTGAAGCCATGAGATGTTCATCAGCAGAGTCTGAGTCAACAGTTTCACAGTTAACTTTCAGAAGCATAGTGTCCTCCTAGGTGTGTGCACCCTGCTGATCTTGAACAGAGCCCCTATTCATGACCAAAATAACTGCACAGGGCAGTGGAGTTTCTGTTGTATTTGGATTTCAAGACAGGAATGCTGCTATCTGATAATAAATACAACAGAAGTCCTTTGTTTCTGCAGAGACTGCAAATTATGAAGGGCTCTGTTGCTGATCTGCTCAGTGTTATTGTTTAGAGACATAAAACGAACATTTACTAGTCTTTAATGGCTTCTGTATTTACATTTCCCTGCAGAGATTCATTTAGTTGGCAATGTTGAATACATTTGTGCCTGATGTTGCATAATTTTTGTTTTTCTGAAACATACCGCCCTGCTCATTTTTGTGGAACAAGTGCTTGTTGTCTGAGGCTATAAGTCACTTGAAGGCAACTTTGCTTTACAACAGGAGCCCAAATGGGTTTCACCATGCTCAAGAGACAGCACATAGCAGAGGATGGCAGTTCAGGCTTTCTACCAGTCTAACAGCCCAAAATGCTTCTCAGTTACCAGAGACCTCAGCCTGTTCTCACTGGACTTGTTATATTATAGAAAAGTAAGTAAACAAATCTTAGGCCTATGGACAGACAAGTTATTCCTGTAAATGATCCAATGACTAATGAAGACATAATCTCCAGTCTTTGCAGGGATGGCAGACAGCATGGATAAGACTCTCCTATCTTCAGCTGAGTGATTAGACTCCCAAGGTACGGTCATCTATGGCCTGCCTAGATGGTTTAGATGGCAATTTAAGAATTTACCCATTTTCCCCAGCCATCTTCTGCCCCTCCAGAAAGCCATAGAAATCCTATCAGACTTGTTCCACACCTGTTATCTCCATGCAGATGTTCCAGATGTACTATAACATCTATCCAGAATCCCTCTACAGCTGAGCGAGCCACCAAAGCATCCATTCATCATCAGAGTAAAGAAACTGGTACTTTTATGCTATAATCCATTATTCTATTATACATGCTTAATCTAGGACAGCAGAACAGTACTGTGAGTACTTTCCATTTACACCATTAAGAGGGATTTAGTTGACTTGTTCTGGTGACAGCAACATCTGGATGGATGAGTCCTACACCTCACTTCTAATACTCTCCTGAAAGATGTTCCCATTACTGAGAATACCTACACAATAGCCAACAGTCTTATTTCTGGAAGTCTTTCTTTCTGTTAGGTTATGCCCCCTTTCAGGTTGCAAAAATGGTGGTGATAATACTAATCTCAAGTCTAAACTTTGAGCCTCTATTATCAGAGCACTTTCAAAATTTTAATTTAATAATTATCACAGTACTTCTCTGACTCAGAATACTACATATGAATAATTATTTCCACTTTGCTGTTAATCACTAGTGAGTGCAAGGGGATCTAGCACATTCCATTAATTTTTGAAAATGTGATACTTGCCGAGGTGTCTGGATTTTTGTTGTGCATTGATCTGTAGCAGGAAAAAGAAAGAATTCCTTCTTCTCTAGCCCACCAAGTGCTACTGCTATATTTTTATAACAATAACCTTACCGTAAATGAGAGTTTCATACCTCTGTACTCATAAGCAGGCAATGACCAGCACTCTGATTGGACAAACCAGATAACTGAGATGTCACACAAGGTCTTGGAATTTGGAGCAACTCCTAAATTTCTCATATGATAGACTGAAATGTAAACCACTTCATACTGCTTTTCAAAAACATCTGCCAATTATATGTGTTTGACTAAGCTGTCTTTAAGTACTGTTTCAGACTTAGATCAACATTCCCCTTGTGGGGCAGAAATTTCAGCACCTCATTGCGATCTTCTGAACAGCTGCAAACTACAGAACAAATGCACATTGTTTCCTCCTCTAGAGAGCATCTGCCTGATGGATAATAGCTTGTGTCTGCTACTTCTCTGAGTATGGTGGCCAAAATATATGCCTTGGGTTGCAAGATCTTATCTTCATACCCAAGTGACAAGGCAGGCCGAAGAAATAAATATACTCACAATTAGACCATATCTAAATTTGTGCATGTAAAGAGCTAGAAAAAGACTTTCCTGGTAGCTCTGGTTCTGATATGTCACTGATTTAAAATGTTTGGTTTTAATGACATTTTAATCTTGTTTTGGTCATTATGTGTGTGTGGATATGAGGCTCCAACTCAAGACACTTTTTTTTTTGCCTGTAGACATTACCAGGAAGTTCTATCACTGTGGCCTTGAACGTCTCTCACTTATATCTCTATTTCTTGCATTTGTTCAACCTTTTGTTAAGTAAATTGGTCAAATTAAGGTTTGTGTTTCTATCAGTTTCATACCGCTTAGCACATCTAAACTGTGCAACATCAGGCCCCAATATAGGCCATATATCATTCATTTATTTTCATGTACTAAAGTACATGGTAATGAGCTCACTTTTCAAAAATAACATGAGCATTAACAACAACAGATGGCATGCTCTCATACTACTTAAATTCTCTCTCATTCTTTTTTTCAGATTGGATTTTTCAGTCCAATATTTATTGTGTAGCACTGTGTCTCAGGATGGGAGCGGTATTATTTTAATAATACTCATAAGTACTTTATCATGCAATCACTGTAGATCAAAGAGCTTTTCAATAAAGAATTCTTGATTAATGCAACAGTTAGAAAAATATAGATAGTTGCTGTAGGTGGAGTTTGGGGATTTTCCCGTAATATAGTACAGAACACTAATATTACTGATGGTGTTGCCAAACTGAATGTAAAGAAAATCACTCTCCTTCTCCATAAATTGTTTTCATTAAAAGACAGTCTGAAAATATTTTTTACAAATATTCTGCTACTCCAAAAAAGTTTCAGGTTTCTAGGTGACAGGTATGGGACACTTCATGCCAGAAAGATTTTTAAACTGGAGCCTTATAGAGAGTGATTAGTTAACATCTTTTTAATGATGAATTAATGAGCAGTAAAAGTACTGTAATTCCAATATGTACAGAACATTGTATTTAAAGGCAGAGGTTCAGTGAGAGTTGTTCTGCGACCTTTGTGGTGCCAGTAAAGGTTGGGTTCAGTGCAGGCAACATCCAATCAGTCTTTCAAGGTTAACTACACATGCCAGGCTGGGAAATGAAACAATTACTAACAATTTTTATAGGTATATTCTGTCAAATTTAAAAGGCAATCAGAAGTCTAAATGAAAATTATGCCTGAGGAAAGCATTAAAAAAAAAAAAGGAAAAGAAGGAAGGAAAAGAAAGAAAAGAAAGAAAGGAAAGAAGGAAGGAAGGAAGGAAGGAAGGAAGGAAGGAAGGAAGGAAGGAAGGAAGGGCGGGTGGGCTTTATTTTTTTTTTTCAGTCTTCATTCTGAACTAGGCATTAAAAATGTGCCTTGTGGCTTGTGCAAGACAACCCACACTGCTGGAGGGGAAAACCCACAATGGAAAGGGTAGGAGTGCTCACGAAGTATTACATCACTAATCATCTGGGCAACACTAGCACAGTGAGTGTGAATGATTCATTATACTGTAATTAACTTTTAATTAACTTTACCTTGCTTTCCTTATTTTAGAAAATGAAATAAACTTCATTTTATGGTACCCGCCAAACCAATGACCAGAAGCTAGAGTTCTGCTCTAATTAAACTAAGCAATATGGCAAAACTGTGTGTAAAGCATAATTAAGAAATGTTTCTTTGCAACAGGAGCTGTTTCTTATGTTTAATAAGACTTTGATTGTTTTTTCAAATATTTCCCATTAGCTGCCATACACTGAAGTCCCACAATTTTTCAGGATAAACAGAATAGATGTTTCTTACATAACTAAATGATTTCCCAAAATTACAAGGCCTATTCTTTTTTTCATTCTCCTCTCCCCCATGTAATTCTAAACACCCTAAAAGAAATAACAACCAGAACAGGAAGTTGAAAAGAACTGGTCTAAGTTTGCTGTTTCAAAGGTTTGCATAGGGAGTAAACAAATCCGATATAGCTGTTAACCTATTTAGGAAAATCATATTTCTGCCTACTTGTGGCCTGATTCTCAGTCAATGAATTTCACCCAGTGGATTGTTTGAGATCTTTCAAAACTGTGTTTTTCCATCTGTTAGCAAAATTAGCTAATATTCTTATGATGTTGAAATCTTGTCATATTTGAATCATTGGAATTTTGCCATTGACTTCAACTCTAGGTGAGTGGGAATACAAGCTATTAAAACAGATTGAAACTTGATCTTTTCCCACTTAAAAAAAAAAATCTCCTTAATTAGAAATCAGTTTTGTTACACTGAATGTATTCAGTTCTGAAAATGTCACTGAATGACTGCATACAGGATGAAGTTCCCAAAGAGAAGTAGTTGAGACTAGCCACGAGACTGCATCAAGGAGATTAACACTCAGCTTTGGCTTTCCCAAAATAATTCGTCATGTGAATTGTGAATATATTTAATATATTTTAAAACTCTTTTTTTTTTCCCCACCTCAAAATGTTAAATAAATGAAAATAAAACCAAATTATTAGGGACAAGAGTATATTTATTTTCAAGGCAGCTCTATCATCTGGATCTGCCTTGCTGTATGTTACATAGAGATCTGTCTGTTTAGCTATGCCTGTGAAAGTGAAAGCATTGCTATATCTGTTTAGCAACTGATGACAGGAGAAAGCTCTTTGTTTTTCTTATTGATTTCCCTTCTTCACCAACGTGCAGGACTTCTTGTTGCTCCAGTTACCTGTAGCAAATCAGCACTGCTGTATGCCTACATTCCTTCTCTGCTTTTCCCACCTGCCTGCTATAGTGGTCCCCTCTGCAGGCATAATCGTAATGAAATCATATAGCTTGTTGCATATGCCTGGGCAAAGTAGGTAATCTGATCTCAAATCCAGCTAAGAGAGAGGTAGAAGGAGTATAAAGGGAGACGAGAATATTAAAAATGAGGGAAGGAGAGCAAATTAGTAAAGCCAGAGCAATTCAGAGGAAGAAAATGGGATTTAAAACAGGCAATGACAACAGGAGGAAAACATACTTATTTATGTGGAGTATAAACTGACCCATTAGAGAAGGGACTGTTCAAATAACAGGTGAAACACAGACACAGAAGAGAGAAAGGGAATCCTTACTGATGGCCAAGTTCTTGATTTTCATCTCATTTGCAAGGAGAAAGATGACAATGATATGTGAAAGAAAAGGCACAAGTCGTTGGTGACCTGCTGCTTATTTTTTCAACATCTTCACTTGCTATCAGCTACTAGAGCAAGAGAAAATCACACAATTCAACAAGTGAAATAAAAAAGTTCAGTCTGACATCCCTACTATTACTGTTCAGTTATAACATTTGCAATAAAATAAAAAAGCAAACACACTTTAGTAACATGTTTTTTATTTACAAGTTAAAAAAAATAATAAAGACTGTTATCTCTTTCTACACAAAAGAGATACTACGCATACTACTCTTCTCCCTAGTGACATCAGGATTGAATTTCTATTTATCAGCCTCACACTTCTTCCTCTCTACTTTGACGTAGAGACTAACCTGTCAGACCTAACCCAAAGGCCCTGATCTCTACTTTCCTTTAGGTACTTCTTCAGGATTTTCTTCTGCAATGACATCTACACAAAATCTGTGGTGGAGAGGTTGTGGTGCAGTTAAGGGAGAGCTAATTTTAATTAATTAATCAATTAATTAATGCTTTGGAACATTCAAGTTCTGTAGTAGCTCCCTAAGTAACCTCATTATCTTATTTTCATTACCCTCCTCTTGTCTATTCCCTTCTTTCTTTCTGTGTCAGATTTGCTTGCTGCATCTTGTTTTAAATTAGATTCTTCAGGGCAGAGACACTGTCAGACCTGGTTTGTACAGTAACAGGCATGTTTGGGCCTCATCCTGACTGGAGCTTTTGGACACAACTGTATTTAATTACCATTTACAGCTGAGCCACAGTGATGTTAAATGCCTTGTTCAAGGTGTTAAAGCAAGTCAGCAGCACAATTGCAAATGAAACCCAGATGGCATCTTTCTCTGCTCTCACCACAAGACCACTGCTTATTCTGTGGGATTGCTATGCTGAAATAAATGTTCAAACATATTACAAAATTTTCCCAAAAAGAAGGATTGTATTTTTGATTTCCCCAGGCTTGTCAGAAAAAAAAGTCTCAGACACTTTTTAAGTTAAAATACATATCTTTTTTAATCTATAATTTCAGAAGCCTCTGGTTGCCATAAAATGATTTTTTGACTATTCTCAATAAAATCTCTTCATTTTATTCTATCCAAATATATTTCATTGTGGATATGGAGATGCAAAAGATTTAGAAGACTGGGGATAATGTAATACAGTAATTGGGACCTGAAGAAATGACTAGCAGTTGCTACGGTAGGTATGTTGTACTGTAGGGATATCACAGGTAAGAGTGACTGCTTTTAGATACAGCTTTGTGTCATTTGAGACTCATGCAGGACATGCCCAATTCAGGAACTGGTCCTTATCTAATAATAGCTTAGTTTTTCTATACATTAAAGAGCTAAAAAATATATAAGTTGATAAATAGTCAGCCAAAGATATCCATACTTAGCTCTGAATTTACTGAAATATGCAGCTGAATCAACTGAACTGTAGTTTTTCCAAATCATGGGCTACCAACTGGCATAATCAGATCTTCTTTGTTGCTTCTGCTGTCAACAAGAAGCTTGAGACAGTGACATTGCTATACTGTTCTTACTAATTAGTTGACAGGAGACATACTTGCCAAAGGCTTATCGACAAATAGGAATATACATGAAAATGAATGTTGCTTACGTGCATCTGCATGAATGAGTGTCATGTAGTGTGCTTTTTAAGAGATGGGACAGAAACATTCTTGGGTCAAACAAGTTCTGGAAAAGAAACATTATTTAAAACAATGCTTTCAAGCCAATTTCAGGAAACCATAAAGGCTTTATGAGAGTACCTAAGTATCAGTGGATCTTAGATTTTAAAATAATAACCTATCCAGATACAATATATCAAATGCTTGTATAAACCAGTCTGAGGCATGCAAATATAATTAATTGTGAAGCTAAACTTCAGATGCAGAAATTATATTCAATCCCTACAATGGCACTGAAAGAAATATACACAATCATATTTGCAGTTTAAAAAAACCAAAACCAAAGCTTGCTCAGTAATTAGCAGATATCTAAACTCACCCGGTATCTCCTTTAGGATTTTGAAGTTCCCTAGATACCAGCCTTTCTCCAGTGTGCATGCCCAGACCCACTCTGCCCTGCACAGCTGCCGTGCTCCTGCCTCCTCTCTAAGTGCTGTTTTTTCAGTGTGACATATTTCAATGCTAACATACCTAAACACTTAGGTGTCTAAGTTATCTAAAATAAGTACATAAAGCTGTGGGTACACAAGCCTTTTAGTCCAAAATGGGAGTGCATTTTTGAAGACAACCTCCAGTCAGCCCCACGCAGTGCACTTTGGTTGGCAATGGGGTGGCTTTGGAGCATGCGAGTTGCATTCCACTCCAATGAAAATAGATTATATGCTCTAGGTACATTCCTAGATTTATACATCTGAAGTTGCATGAAATCAATGGTTTGTAAACTACAGTTTACTCTTGTCTCAACACCTTGGACTGTGTGCATTTGAGTCTTTCCCACTCATATGCTTAGATTTGCCGAGAATGCATTTTTGAGCTTAATCTGACTCTTCTAATACTTTCTGACATGTTCAGGGTGCTAAGAAAATCCACTTTTTCAACTAAAACTACTACTGACTGTATCTTACAAATTAGTAAACCTATTTCTCCTCTGGGATTTTGTTTGGGGTTTTTAGTTGTTTCATTCCTCCCCCCATCTCCGATGGCTGAGGGAATAGATTTCAGAAACCACAGGATTACAGTCTTCTAGGCAGGTTCTCCTCTTGAAACTGAAAGGAATTTAGCCTGGCTATTTCATGGCAGTGAATACATTCTTAGTTCTAAATGTAATGAATTTCTGCCGAAAAAATCATGTCTGTCCAATACTTAGCCTTACTGACCTGGATTTTTATCTTCACTGCTATAAAATACAAACTCATTCTCAGTATTGCCTTTCCTTCCTTTTATTTCACACGGCCATTTTATATATAAAATTCTTTGTTTTTATACTTCATTAGATAATATTTCTACTTGTAGAAACTTCAAACACAAGCCAACTTTAACTCAGCTTCTGATGCCCTCTTTTCTTTTACAGATCACAGCCTTCTCCTAATATTCAGCTAAACACCTTCAGCCTTATTTTCAGGTCATTTTTCTTTATCCTACCTATTTCTTTATGTTGTAAATACCTATATGCCTTCTTTGTAATCTTTCTTTGAAGGTATTTATAGAATGTTATCATGTCCTGCATTAATCTTCCCTATTCTCAGTTCTATAAATGTAGACTGCTCATCTCTTCACTTACATCTTTTTGTTCAGTGTAATGCTCTTGCTGCCACTGTTTGCAGCATTTGTTTGCATTTCACATGTAGACTTGTTTACCTTTACATGAAAGGTTTCTGTGAAACCTCCTCTTGTGGTGGGTTGACCCTGGCTAGACACCAAGCTGCTCTGTATCTCCTCTCCTCAGCTGAACAGGGGAGAGAAAATATAACAAAAAGGCTTGTAGGTCGAGATAAGGACAGGGAGATCACTTAGCAATTACCATCATGGGCAAGACAGACTCAGTTCAGGAAAACTGATTTAATATATTGCCAATCAAATTAGAGTAGAGTAATGAGAAACAAAAACTAAATTTTAAAATACCTTTCCATCACCCTGCTTTTCCTCCTGGGCTGAACCTCCAGTTTTGTCTACCTCCTCCCTCTGAGTAGTGCAAGGGGATGGGGAATGTGCTTTGTGATCAGTTCATCACATTTTGTCTCTTCCACTCCTTTTTCCTTGCACTCTTTCCCTGCTCCAATATGGGGTGCCTCCTATGGGAGACAGTCCTTCAGAAACTTCTGTGAGTCCTTCTCACAGGCTGTAGTTCTTCATGAACTGCTCCAGTATGGGTCACTTCCAGGGGGTACAGTCCTTCAGGAACAGACTCTTCCAGCATGGGTCCCCAACAGAGTCACAAGTTGTGCCAACAAACCTGCTCCAGTGCGTGTTTCTCTCTCCATGAGTCCACAGCTAGAACCTGATCCAGCACAGACTCCTTTGGGCACCTACCTGCTCTAGTGTAGGATCCTTCATAGGCTGCAGGTGGATATCTGCTTCACCATTAACCTCCATGAGCTGCAGGTGAACAATCTACCTCATGATGGTCTTCATGGTTGCAGGGGAATTTCTGCTCTGGCACCTGGAACACCACCTCCTGCTCCTTCTTTACAGACCTTGGTGTTTGCACTTGTTTCTCACATATTCTCTCTTCTCTCTCTGCTGCCAGCAATGTATCCTTGTGGCCAAGAAGGCCAATGGCATCCTGGGGTGCATCAGGAAGAGTATGACTAACAGGATGAGGGAGGTTATCCTCCCTGCCTACTCTGTGCTGGTGAGTCTCCATCTGGAGTACTGTGTCCAGTTCTGGGTTCCCTAGTTCAAGAAGAACAGGGAACTGCTGGAGAAGGTGCAGCAGAGGGCTACAAAGATGAAACATCTCTCTTACGAGAAAAGGCTGAGGGATTTGGGTCTTTTTAGTCTGGAGAAGGGAAGGCTGAGGGGGAAACTCATCAACACCTATAAATCATCAAACACCTGTCAAGAGGAAGGGGCCAGCCTTTTTTCAGTGGTGCCCAGGGATAGGACATGAGGAAATGAGCACAAACTTGAATATAAGTTCCACCTAAACATGAGGAAGAACTTCTTCAGCAGGTTTTTTCCCTTTCTTAAATATGTTATCGCAGAGGTGCTACCATTGTTGCCAATGGGCACAGCTTTGGCCAGTGATAGGTCCACCTGGAAGCTAGTTGGCATAGGGGAAGCTTCTAGCAGATTATCACAGAAGCCACCTCTGTACCCACCTCTCCCCCAAAATAACCTTGTCATGTAAACCCTATACACCTCTTAACTTTTTTGAAAAAAACAACTTAAATAGTTTAGAATTTAGTACAACTAATATTCCATCTCTCAGGCTAATATTTATCTGAAAGACCGCAGAGTGTGAAAAAACCTAGAAAGTACATATATAATACTCCTTTCAATCATTAAGTGGTTTCCAGAAACTTACAAACAAGCGAATCTGTCCATAGATTATGTTAATTTTATTCTAATTTTTTTTACTTGGTTTTCTGAGGTATGAAAATTATCTCATCAGGATCCACATGTCTGCACTCCGTTGGCTGTCTGCTTTTCTTACAGTAATTCTCTAATCTGTTGGCAATTTCTGTTTCAGCCATATTTGATAAATGAATAAAATCATAAGAAGTATGTGATTTTTATTTGATTGGTGAAAGAGAATGATTGTGTAGAAAAGATGGAGTTACTATCTTCACAGAGAAGAGAGCCTGATAGTAAAAGAGCACAGTTTTATTAGACACCAGAGAATCTCATCTACATTGCTGGTTTATCTATCACACAGATTCCCTAGTATTCATTAAGGCAAAACTCAAAAATGAAGTTTATCCGATGCCTAATTTTCTTAATGGCAGCTTTTCCCTATGGATTCTCTATGGTGTAAGAAGACAAGAGTTTATGCTGCAATCAGTATAATTCAGTCAAGAATTATCAATTAACCACAAGACACAAATCCATTTACATCCAACCTATTTATTAATTCTTGTGATGCTTGTTATGTATATTTGTCACCCTTGTTCTTTCTTAGATTTGCTACTTTTCAGATAGCTGTCATCTACTCTTTTTTTTTTTTTTTGTAATCTCCTTTGATTGATGACTATATTCACTCTCCCCTCAAATCAAACTTTGCTTCAGACATATAGGCCCTACATTTTCTTCAATGTGCTGAGATTTGGAACAGGCTTCAGCCGTTTACTCCTGATTGGTATGGTGTCTGTTCCAGCTCCCCAGTTCATGCCCCACTTGTTGCTCCACATTAATTAGCAGAGGAAATGCTCACTAGAATTGAAGAGGTATTTGCATTGTAAAGAAACCGGACACTTATATTACTTTAAACCTGACTCTTTCTCACCTTCTGCCTTTAGTTTCCACCTTTGGGTGTGTTAGGTGTAACTTAAACCCTGGTTGCAAGTAGATACAGTCCCTCCTGCTTTGATGTGGAAACTGCTTTTTGCATGTTGGAAATTGCAGCTGAGTTAAACCACCAAACCCTCTGCATTGCATGGCAAATAGGATTGCTGAAAATTTTCATGTTTGGAGCTAGACTGGCCAATGAAAATAACTTGAGTCCAAAGTGTTTGGGCTTATGCTAACACTCTTTCATGGACTCAGATCTAGATTCACAAGAGGACAGCACTAACTGGCACTTTAAATACCTATATCCAAGCTGAATTCTTATACTGTTTGCTAAGGTTTGGCACTTAAGACTCAAGCTGCTGAGGTTATCACCTGTAAATTTCTTCATGGACACAAGAGCTGGCTGCTGGATATGCCTAGAACTTATATACTGGCAATCTGTTTTCCACTTCATTTTTAAATTAGAAGAGCTTTCCACCCAGCATGCTCTCTACGGTGATTTCAGCACCAGTCTATATGAAAGCTCTGGAATTTCTGGTGTTTCAGTATACGTAACAGAGTACTCAAAACACTAGGAGCTGCAATGTGGAACATCAGCCTCCTGTGAGGATATAACTCTGAGTGTTAAACAGAAAGATGCCCAAGAGTGACTTCTACAATGGCATTTGGGTACTTTCCAGATGTGAAAACATTACTGAACAATCCTCACAGGACTCTCTGTTCTTTCAGCATCCTGTACATTTGCCTACATTTACAAGTGTCTTCCTGCACATGTATTGATGGGATATGTGAAGCTTTGTTGATTAAGCTTTTCATATGGCTAGATAGGAATTAGACATCAAATTATGGAGCCTTACAAAACCTGAGTGCCTCTATGGCCTATACTTTCTATATATCTATACTTTGTGTCTTCACAGCTGACACTTTGAAGGCTTTAGTTGAAGTAGTAAATACCCCAGCTACACAAAGGGGCTGAAAAATGGACAAAAATAAATCAAACACAAATTCATTCTTAAGGCATAACAGTTTACCATTTATTAAGTAAGATATAGTAACTATTCATCTATGGTTTTAACTAGTCCAAATCACAAAGTAATTCAAAGTGATATAAGTTTTAGTGAGAACTGTATAATTTTAACTGTTGTCATTTCAGCTGATTAATATGAGTTAATCATATTCTACCGCGTGCCCCTTCCATTGGGCATGCCATTGTGCATGCCATTATACAGCTACTCCATACCTAACCTTTATGAAGTGATTTCTGAAGTACACATTTGGTGCCTGAATTCAGAGTTAGACACTAAAAATAATATCCACAACCACAGGAGTACTGAGGAATAGGAGGACAGGAAACAGCAAGGGACGAAACCCAAGCCAACTAATAAGAAATATGGTTCTGTCTGGAGACAGAAATTTGTATAAGTTTGGATATCAAACTTATACAGCGATTTCTTGTGAGAGCAGGACTGCAGATTGTAGTGCAGCTACAGTCTTTTATGTAAACCTCCTATATATCATCATATATATATGATCAGTTAATGGTCCTCTGATCTAAAGTCCCCTCCACTGTCCATATTTCTCATAGAAAATATCTACTGTCACTGTGTATTTTGTTATGCACAAATATTTTCAAGGGCTGCTCTGGATTAGGTGACATGGAGTTTGGAAAACTCTGATTTATTATTTATTCATTAATTTTTAATTTTAGATCAACTTTATGGACTAACATATTTGGTCCACCCAAGCTGGCCACACTTGTGCACATGGACAGTAATACTTGAGGTACAAACATTAATTTTCTGACTAACACCTAGCAGTCTAATCACTTTCAGAAGTAGAAATTTTTAATAGTTCTCACTTTGAACATAAATAGCAACATTCTTCATAAATTGCACTTCAGATGCTTACTTGTTTTTTTTTGATCTATGTGCTTCAGAAACCTGATATTTCTGTCACACTTGTCTTTTATTGAAAAGAGTCAGTAACTTGCTTTTGCATCGATTCTATACTGCTCCAACATATCTGTATTCTAGTACCTAGCCAGCTCCATGGGGATCTGACAGATACCAGGTTGCAAGCAGTATTGGGTCCAAAAGGATGCTCTTCCCTATATTTTAAAAAATCTCACTCATGGGTTTCCTGAATTTCAAAATTGATAGGGGTTCAAGGAAATTTTTAGCCAGCATCAATAGTTTGTCTGAACTCAGAAGCAGAACCAATACTTTGAAAATCCTTTCAGCAACAGTGGTGGCAAGGGAGAAGTGTTTGTTGGCATGTCACCTTTAACTTTGAAAATATCTGTACAATGGATGAGACCAGTCTTTTCAATGCATTTAAAAATTTGCCTTTGGATTCACAATTAGTGAATCTTCTGTACTTTTGATGGCTGACATAACAAAGTTGTCATTAGAAATAAGATGGATTCCAGTAGTGACCATAGTCACATAGATTCTGCCTGGCACTCCTAGATAATACTCTCCCCTGAGAAGCCTTACCCTAGTAATTACTTTCATCTTCCTTTTGTCAACCTATTTTAAATCTATCACTTTTAATGAGTATTTATCTCCAAGTCAGTAAACCTGTATTAAGTAGCATTTTGTGTAATGTCTTATTACAGTCCATTATTCATGGTATTCCATTCTATCTCCACAGGCTTCTTTCCTATGATTTGCCCCATGTTGAGCTCCATGTTGAACATTTGTTTATGGAGAGTCCCTTGGACTCCAGCACCATTCCATATGGACCTAAGGCTTCATTTGCGTGGATAAATGGGATCTGGGTCAGTTACAACATAGAGAGTGATTAGATTTTTTTTAAGCATTGACTATTTTTAATAAGCTTACTTTTAATTATTCATTGGAATCTCCCTAAATATTCACATGTTGATTCCCTTATATGCCTGAATATTATGCCTAGAATCTATGTAAAATTAATTGGCCAGAATTTTCCCATTTCTTCCTTTGTGCCATGTAGAGTTATTTTTAGTCTCTGAATCCTTAGCTTGTTGAACATAATCTGCAAAAGTTCAAGAAGTCCTTCAGACAGTTCCTTAAAATATTCAGGTACACAATTTCTAAACATCTTGATGCATCTTATTTAATTTTACCTAATAGTATTTAGGAAACAGAGAAATTATTACAGGACAGATTTAGAGAGACAGTTATCAAAGGTAGACAAGTTAGTGAACTGCAACTTGTAGGGTCAAGTACTGGCCCTACAGTTAGAATCTGCATATTTTTACAAGTCTTAACAAAGCTTATGACTGATTTTATCCTTTCAAATTATCTAGCCCCAGTCATTGCAGGGGCCTTGTTGTGATTGGTACAATGCATATGAGGAAACAGCCCTTCCCAACAGGCTCAACTCATCCCAAGAGTTGGCATGTGGCCAATTCATCAATTTGACACAGAGGCCAGGTGGGGAAGCTTTATAGCCAAGAAAAGGCTATCTCCTTAGGAAAAAAACCCACCCTTACTGAAACAAGGCTGAAACTTTGGGACAATGACCAAGTCTTTTATTTTATTGACAAGGATGATCTTAGCAGCTCCTGGCATAAGTGGAGCTCACTTCTGATTTCAGTCAACAAGGAGCTTGCTCCAGGAAGGTAGTAATCTCTGGCAGTGACAAATAGAATCCATGAAGGAATACTGCAAAAATCACAGAGATATGTACGTTCCTCCTTGCAAGGGACGGCCAGACAAAGATCATAACCCCTACACATCAACAGCAGACGGTGCAGTGACCTTCAGTGTGAGGAAAAGACAAACACGGGGGCAATGGTTTTTCATCTCTAATTGCTTAGTGAGTATTTGGGAAAAGTCCACATAAGGAAGATCATTTGTCTTCTCTGGTTTGCCATAGTCCACACATGGATACAATTGTATTCACACAGCAGGTTGCAAGACTGAGCCTGTAAATATATTTAGTAAGTTACAGGCGGGCATAAACTAAAACCATGTGTATTTGCTTTTAAGGTAATCAGCTTCAGTAGTGTTGTCAGCACCTCTGAGAGCCTGCCCCAGGTGCAGACGACCCTATTCTCTATAAACACATTCAGTGAAATAATTCTGATGTTATCCATTTATGAGGATGTTAAGAGGCATGACACCACCCAGTTCTTAGGTGTTCACTGAGGAATTTTTGGAACCTGATTACACAGCAAGTGCTTTCACTGAAAAATCTTGAAGCAATTTTTGTAGGATAAATTTTTGTTCGGTGTTATAAGCGAAGGTTTACTCATGAAGAGACACATTCAGCTACAAGCAGGCAGCAAGTGTAAAGATGCTTCAGATGTCAAAATAAAGCCTCACTAGGACAGGCACTAGCTTCTGTATGGCAGGAAACTTCATCTTGGTAAAATCAGAGCTGAGGACTAGCAATCTAGACTCAAATCCTCAAAAGTAGTTTCAGCACCATGAAAGCCCATAACTTTCTTAGGGGTTACACCTCCATAGAAATTAGTAGACTACAGTGAGAAAAGTTCAGGTTCATGAAGCAATTAAGGAATCTTTCATTTCAGGAAGAACATAAGGATTTGCATTTATCAGAGCATTTCACAAGATGCCTCCCCATTTATACAGGTTTATTAGCATCTAATAGCTCATGTGCTTTTTTAAACAATTGTTTTTAAGCATATGGTATTTTGCAATTGCAAAGAAGAACCCATATCTTGTCTGTACTAAATGTTTTGGTAACTTCTTACAGATTGATTGCATATTTCATGTAGAAGGATATTTCCCCTTAAAAAAGGAAAAGATTGACCTTCATTCCCTTTTTGACTGTGGACCCATCTTTGCCACAGAAATATGTCATCAGCAGATGTCACAGCCTTGACTCAGAGAACTTTAATTACTTTAATTTATTGACAAGAAACACAAACTTTGCATTATTGAATTGAATTTTGAGGAAAAAGACAACATAAACAAATAAAGTAACATTAAGTAAACACCTTCCCTTTCAGCAGGCCCATTTTCAGTCAAACGTTCCTCCTCCCTTCCTAGCCTCAGCTCCCCTTATTTTCTCTGTGGGTTACTTTCAGTCTGTCTCAGTTCCTTTGGTGAGATGCTGAGGGGTGGAGGAGGTTGGGGGCATCGTGTGATGGTGCTTTTCAGATGATCGTTTGCAATGGATGATCGTTGTTGGATCAGTTGGACAATTGCAGTCCCTCAGGGCTGTCCCTGCCCCAGCATAGGCCACCCATAGCTGGAATCTTTCAGGGGTTACCCTGCCATGACATGAGTTACCTCTGGTCCTCAGTCTCCCATATTTGACATCCTCTGACATAGAGCTCTTCCAAGAGTGCATTTTGAGCTGTGTTTCCAACAATGTCTCCTTCCATGCACCTCCTCCATTTCTTCTTCCCTGCTACAGCAGATGCTCTTTCTTAAACATGTTTTAGCAAAGGCACCATGTGCTCCTGTAACTGTCTGAAGTTTTGGCACATGATGGAGTGCTAACACTTGTTTCAGGGCAGCTGGACCCAGCTGTGAAGAACACAAGGCAGTTCATGGCCTACTTACTCTGCATCTGCCAGAGATCACTCTGCAAAACACTGCAACTTCTGCCCAGTGCTCCAATAAACAAGTTTGATGGACATTTTTTTTTTAAAAAAAAAAACAACAAACATTTAAAGAAGTTGGAAAAACTTGAAGAAGCAGGCTTGTTTAGAGAAAACAAGACTTCAAGGATGAGGTTTTGATCAAGGCTCTTGAATATCTGGATGAAATCATATAAGTACCTAAATAGAATTCAAGTTTGGTGAACAGAAGACCTGAACCACAACCACAGCTCAAATGATGAGCTGTGGACAAAGAAACATACAGCTAAGAATTTTGATGGATCATCAGCATGGAAGCTGAAATTACTTGAAATTATGGTATATTAAACCATTATTCTTTATTTCTCACCTCCCTGGTGCTATGCATTTCACACCACAGATGAATGGTTAAATTCTCAAGAAGAGCTTTCCACTGTGATATCTAATTTTCAAGCAAACTGCCAGCCAGCTATATCTCCTTATTCCCAAAGCTACGTTATGCTATATGCCAATGAAAGAAAAGCAGAAGCTAGATGTCAGGAAACAGTGAGAAAAGCAGTGGATCTGAAGGGATTTTCCTTTTTTATAAGATGTCTGTTTGCTCACAACTTTCTTAGCTGTGAACTGTCTCCTGCAGCGAAGTATTTAAATGGTATAATTTCTTTTTCACAAAGACATTGAAGTACATAAACAAAATACAACAACCCAGTCTAGTATCACTTGATGACGAGAACATGCAGCTAAGAGACCTCTTCTTAAAGTCTTATTTCATCTGAACTTATATCTTCATGAAAGATACAACCACAAAGCTATCTGTGAGTCAGAAGTTCACATCTCTCCCCATCACTTGCAGTTACTGTTTTATTAAAAATACCAAGGTAGGGGATTAATAATAGGGATTAATTAATATGGGGATTACCCTACATTAAGAGAGAAGATTTGAAAAGTTTCTATCATCCCTTGGTCAAGGTACTCTTCCACTGTAGAAAAGGTCTCATGTTAAAACACAGCTTGAAGAAGGTGAAGGAGGAAGAAGAATTTAAATGTATGCTGATTTAAATCTATAATTTCCAATCTCTCATTGAAGGAGAAGGAGAATCTCACCGCCTTTGTTGGTTAGGCCTGCTCTGAAAACGGTTATTATGATGGTACTATGACGTAAGAAAGGTGAAGGAGCAGACGATTCGTGAATCTTCTGTGAACCCAAGCATGAACTGGAACTTCAAAAAATTCAGCAGTGCCTAGGCAAGAGACATTTTACTCATACACACCTAGCAAAACCTGGACACCAAAAGGGCTTCACTGGAGAAAACTTAATCTGTCATAGACACCTGCTGAATGGAGAGAATTTTAAGAGCCAATGATGACTAAGTATTAAACTACATGCTTGGAGCCTCATTAAGGCCTCTAAATCACTCTTCCAAATCTATCCCAAAGTGCTAGGTACAGCAGGCAGCCATAATGTGCAAGTAAAATAGAGTTTTTAAGGGAGCTAGTATATAGACAGGAAAGGGATTACTTAAAGAAGAAGACAGATGGAGTGAACAATTGAATGACATTTACTAAACAGGAGAGAAAAGTGATAGGGAAAAGGGACAGCTGTAATGAACACAAACATGTAGTAGATAGAAGAGTGGTGTGCTAGATTTAAAGGACATCTGGTGTAAGGGACAGCTGAAGTGTATGAGTGACATGCCCTAGATATAAGGTTGGAAGTGTTGTGCGTGAATGACAGCTGGCTTAGCTATCATGGGTGACATGTCCTCCACAGAGGAATAGAGTGACAGCTAGTGTGTAGTTTATGAGTGAAATATCTTTGTTACAGCAGGCAAATATGAGGAAAAATTAGCTGGAGTGCCTGAGTAACATGTTCCTGACCAAAGAAGGAAGAGTTAGATGCAACACAAAGCTGCAATGCATAGGTAACATGAGCTAGAAGGGATAGAGAGCAGTAAGTGGGACAAGTGCAATAGGACCAGATTGGATTAAATAACCCTGGCAGGAAGGAGATGTCATAAGTGCAATCTATGACTGGAGTGAACAACTGATATGCCACTGGCTCAAAGTACTGTCAGTGGCCAAAGCTGATAGAGTTGGCAGCTGGCTGCGGCCAACATGATGTAGCCATAGTCTTTGATCTTTCTGATGTTTTCCTGAAGTGAGCCAAATTTTCTGTGGGGACTATTAGGATTTCTATAATAAACTCATTAGTAGACTGTTCCCACTGGCATCATAGGCAGAGATTTTTTAAGGATGTCACTGTATTTTGTCCGTATGTGGAGAATTAAAGTAGAGATGTCACTGAGACACACTAGAGAGTGTGTCTCACCACTTTGTGCTTTTTGGAAGTCATCTCTCAACTGATTTTTAATTTTTTTTTGGATGATATTCTACTATAAGTGTAGATCAATGAAGACTCTAGTTTTCAGTCTTGGGAATTTTTATTAACTCCCTAACTCAACAACAGCAACTTCCATATTCGGTAGCTGCTCTGGGGTCACGAGGCAGGAAGCCCTGATCATGATCAGTGTTACTGGAAAATAGTCCTTATTTTTCTAAGACATTCTTTCTCTTCATGTGTATGTCCAGTTTGTATAAGCCCATAGCTACTTAAGTTCTATGATCTTATATTTTATATATACATATATTCAAAATAACATATATATGTATACACACACATAGAGGTTTTTGCATATCATTACTGCAATAGTTGTCATAAACTACAGCACAATTTGCCATACTGCAAATTATTATAGATTATCACAGTCAGCAAAAGATAATAGGAGCTAAAAAATCATCCATCAGGGATCCAGACTCATGAGCTAGACTTAAAATTTGTAGCATGTAAATAATAAATAAATACAAGCCCAGGCTACTTTTCAACTCATCCAGCTGTGAGGGTATTCTCAGGCTTGCAGTCTTCATGCTGCTTTTACCCTGTAAAGACTAGAAACTTTTTTCCTTTTAATGAAAACACTAAGCCCCAGTGAATTGCATGACTTCAGGAGCCAGGGATTAAGAAGAATATGAAATATCATGAGACATACAATAAAATCCCCATGATAGAATCACCTTAACTGGCAATAGTGAGGTGGAAGGCCAACTTTAATTTAACCTTGCAGTGTGATGCAACACAGCCCCACAATGCAGGTCACATCTGTGAGGCAGAACCTAGCTCTCAAGGATACTCAAGTTCTCTTTTATATTAAATATTCTTCATAAGTGTATTGCAGCTTTGGCCTCTGTGCAGACTTATGAAAACAAATACTGTGAAGTATAACATTGTAGAGTGCTGTATAGGAACAGACAGGTTTTAAAATGCTTAATCAACCAGTCTATCCACACAAATTTTACCAAACACTGTTACTGGTGACCATCTTATACACTTATTAAAAGAACAATGCTTGTTCTTACAGCTTGGAATAGCTTTTATCTTGAACTGAATAGACTCTTTGAACCTAAGGCTCAGGTGTAGAGGAGTAAATGAAGCCCTGACTATTTTCTCACAAGTGGACAGGAAACGGCCAGATCCTGGGCTGCCTGCCTACATCCACATATTTGGTGATCAGAATAGCTAAGTAAGAATGAAGCCGTAGTGGCTTTTTGTTGGCATAGTTATCAAAGGGCTCTTTGGAGCTCAAAGACGCCTGCTAGCAGCAGGATGTGCTCCACAGCTGCCAGGCAGGTAAGCGTGCAACAAGGTTGCATTTAGTAATGGGTAGCACCAATTTATCTGTAAACTTCAAGCTCTCCAGGGGCTCTGGGCAGTGGAAGCTTGCAGTGCATCATGCCTCTTTGAATTTCTAAAGCAAACAATAATCAGCCTGAGTGGTAAGAAAGCCCAGCAGAAAAGCTGCCACTCTAAATGTGAAGATAAAAAGCCATGGCTGTAAATGAGGCAATGCAGGGATGGAAATATATTTTACTGAGACCTAAACAAACTTGCAAGTCCGGTTTAGGAAATGAGAAAGAAGCAAGCTGTCTTGAAGTTTGCTCGGGGCACTTGGACAGGGCCACCCTGTCAAAGCCTTATAGGAATACAGGTACAGGATCTGAAGGAAAGCCAGCTAGGTTACTGAGTTGTGTCTCCTGCCTGACAGCAAGCTTATTGGAGAGTTGTGATTAATTATCTTCTCAAAACTCATCTTGAAAGAGGGTAGGAATTTTTACTCCCAAATGTGATACTGGGAAGTTGTTTTAGGATCTCATTATTCTTCTGGTCTGACATTTTTTATTATTTTTTTCTCCTTTTGAGCCCAAGTTTGTTCCTGAAAGCTTTATACACAGATATTGTTGTATTGACATTTAATTCTTTTCTTCGTTCCCAAAGCTGCTCCCAACATGCATTGTTCAATTTTACTTTGTCAGACTACGTCAGCTAAATTCTTTTAATCTCCACTTGTAACAGAGATAGTCCTTGTCTTTGATCTCTCTATTGACCCTTTTCTGCTTTTTCCTATTTGGATGGATTTCTGCAAACCCACAGCGTCCAAAACTACGTATTGAGACATCCTAAGTCACCGTTGGAGTTTCATTCTCACAGAACTTCGATGGTTTCTCACTATTCAGTAACTGACTATTTTCCTTTTCTTGACATTTTTTACAATGTCTGTACTTGCATAGGGGAGGAAAGGAGATAATATAAACATACAATCTCATAATTCTGGTCTTGGTAAAATTCAGGAGTTCAACTCTGTTAATGAAATGTGCTTATGACACTAGGAGGCATTAAAAATATTAAAAAGGATCAGGATAAGACATGGGAATAAATCAGTGACCCTGAGAAGTGTAAATAAGACGGAGTTCATCTACAAGATCATTAATACAGGGGCACATATGATAAAATTCTGAAGTTCTGAATTAGTTTGTTTGTGTGCCAGGGATTCAACCACCGCTCTGCTCTGGCGTTTTACTGTCCTGGTCAACACATTGTTTCTACCAGTTCTGCTTCCAGGACCAATGGAGATAGGTTGAGTGTCTGTCTCCATCCCCTTCTATAGCTTTGGCTTCTGCTGCACATAGTAGTTCTGCTGCACGAAAATCCAGTGAGGGAATATGTAAATAAGTAAGGCTTCAATGAACTGAGTGATTCTCCCATCCCTGCAGCTGAGCAAGGCAATCCCTCTGAGGGGTTCCACCCCTCACTTCTTCCCTTTACAGACTCCACCTTTGAAGTATCTAGTCCCTAAATCTGAATTAATCACTTTCTGTGTTGAATTACTCAGGGTCAGGCAACCTGGAAAAATGCCAAACCTGATAAAAAAAAA